>JAMBLF010000393.1:0-309321 GCA_030578115.1 Leucoptera coffeella
TGGACTTCACGTTACGTACAACCTTGAGAAGAATAGATAACGGTCATAATCCTAACAAATGCGTAAAGTCAAGTACCATGTATAGTTTATTTATATTCTCTAAAAGTATCAGGTAGCAAATGTTAAATAATACGTGCATAAATAATATACTATTTGTACTTTAAGATAAATTTTAATACAGTGTATTATTCATGCACATGTGTAGGTGATTTTTCTAATGCATTTTTACGCATTATATACTTTCTAATTTCTTGGATTAACTCGCGAAGTAGTAGTGGTTATGTCGATAGTATTTCGTAAAACGAAGCTATTAACTGATAAAAATAACAAATAGTTATCTTAAGCAATAAGACTTCCATACCGCCATTCCTTATAGATATTTCACATGCACCATACTATATGCATTAAGAAATATCGTTACGTTAAATAATATTTTTTCAATGGAATGTGAATGAGTATTCTAGGCAAAAGTTGTTGATATTTGGTGACATCAGCGTGAGAAATGTGGCGTATATTGTGTGTATAGAAAAAAAGCGCGCAGAATGCTTCGATTGTAATCAATAAACTTCCAGTCACTGTAGATTTAAATAAACTATGTAAGAGGAAATTACATAAAATCGTAAATTTCATATTTTTTTAAGACTTCAGTATAGAATAAATTTGTCTCTCTTTATACCAAGACGTGCGAGATGAATAGGATACTAGGCTTTTTTATATATGTCTGTGAAATAATCAATTGCATATCACAATGCTAATTACCTCTTTTGCTACATTGCCCATACACCTCCTAATACACACTCGGGGGTTATGAACCGTTATCAGTATGTTGTCTATCTCCCTGTCATGTCTTTTTCCTACGTAATAATATTACTTATACGTATAGCTCGCCATTGAAGCAAAACCGTGACAAAACCTGACTATTTTGTCTTTATAATTCAGCGATGCGGTCATTGCCGTGAAATACGATCTTGGAGTGAGAAATAACCTTCGTTATGGCAACTATACGAAGGTGGTTACAGTCTCTGATTATGTCTAGAGCATTATCTTTGGGGTGGGCAAAACCTCGGAGAACTAACATATCGTCTGTGGCCATTGGCGTTGGCCCTTGGGTATAAAGATTAGTGTATTAAAATGCAATATTAATTTCATGTCGCTAGCTCATCGCTATATAGGTTTCTGGTGTCTCTTATCCCTTACTTGCGTCTAACAACATACCAAAGAGAAGAGTAGCTTAACTGGCACGTGAAAACAAGTGAAAGGAATATGGAAATATTTCTAAAAGATAGACGAAATATTCTTCTTACTTTATTTTCATACTGGAATACTTACGTCACGCACGTATCCCTACATAATGAAATTTATCAATAAATAATTATACATTCACGTCCTTGAATCCCTTTCGGGACAGAACTTTAGACACGATAATAGGTCTCTTTTTATCATGACTATTGGGATCGATATAACATTGGTAACAGGATTCCATTGACCCATAGTCGCTTAGTCGCCTCCTACGACATGCCGGGCAGAACGGCAGCTAGTTAGCATTCTTCTGCCTACCAGACTATATATATATATATATATCTATATTATATTATTTTCCTTTTCAGTACGGCTTATACTCCTCCTTTATGTGCTGTTTCGTGTACATAGTTTTCGGGTCTTGTAAAGACATAACACTGGGGCCGACTGCGTTGATGGCCCTCATGACATACCAACAGATACAAGGAAGGAACCCGGATTATGCCGTGCTTCTGTGCTTTTTGACAGGCGTCGTGCAGCTGTTGATGGGTATTCTGCATTTGGGTAAGTGATCAACTATAAAAATACATAAACTTGATACTCAAGTACGACAATGCAAGGCAGAAACAAATTATGCGATATTATCAATAACGCCATGAATAGTGTGGTACAAAATAAAAAAATAGTATTTTTTATATTAGTTATTTAAAAAACAGATTTTTTAACGTACGCTTAGTATAATCTTTAATTAATTCACGACGTAGATAATAACTGTTATATTTTTTTTACATTTAAATATCTTAATTAATTATACGAATAATTCGACCCAATAAATGATTATGTAATAAAGTACTTGGTCTGTATAGTATTATATTATCTGTGACTTGGTCAAACTCTACTTTCATCTATCCTATATATGCTTCCATATTACAATGTTTATGAATTGGTTTTTCCCCCAAAAGCATTATCTACTCGGTATCAATAGCCATCGTCTTACGATAACGTTAATAATTGAAGAATGAATATTACCTAGTCTTTTTTTATAGTTTTGTTATTTATTTATTCATAAATAATGTAGTATAAGGTAAGTTTATATTAATATGAATACAGTTGTAAATAAAAAAATTAGATATGCCTTAGGCATAAAATTGAAAAAATTAATAATACCTAGTTTAGTGTTAACAAACAATCTGGCGAAGGTTGTAACTACTAGATTTTTTATTCTGATTCATATTCTGCATCATATTTGATGTTATACTTACAAGAGTATGTTGTCAATTATACTGTTCAATCAGTTCTATAGTACCTTTGTTTAGCACTTCATAGTTACGTCTTGTTCTTAATAAACCAAATAAACAATATGTGAGTTGTTATATAGTCATGCAACGTTCGAGCCAATTACCTACTTAACAATAAAACATTAATTAGGCGAAGCGCGATCCAAATTTACGTACTATTACAGCGTTTTATTAGCGCTGGTAAATCTTTGCTCGTTGGAACATTGCCGTCTTCGCTATTTAAGTTATGTAAATGCAACCCTACAAAGCTAACTCGGAATACGTAATAAAATATCGCAGTACGAAGTTTATCCCCTTTTCTCATGAAAACCAAATCCCCAATTTTCTTGTTCGTTCCGTTGTATGTAGTTAATAGCCATGTGCTATTATGGCGCTGTGTTATTTAAATGGTTGTGGAGTTTGTTTTGTCTGTGTTCATTAAAACAATATTGCGTTTACGATGTAAATAACAACATGTTATCTTAAAACTTATTTTAACACTTGTCGCTGGCAGTCACTTTGAAGATATCACTTAAGGTTTTTGAGAATATTATTAACAATAAAAGTTATATTCTTTAATCTCTTTTAGGTCGCATATAACTGCATAAATACTTTCTTGGTCACTTTCAGCAATAATATTAGGTGTTGGTTTTGATATAGAATATTGGGACGATAGATGACATACAGAGAAGAATTTCACAAACTAGTTTGCATTATATTTACGTCACCGACTAGCACAGGACTCAGAAACTTGCGAGGGACTGCCAGGATATTATTAATTAGTCTTAACATATTTGTTTCAGGTGTTCTGATAGATTTCATATCAGTGCCTGTCACGGTTGGCTTTACGTCAGCTACTTCGGTGATTATTGCAGTTTCGCAGTTAAAAGGATTACTCGGATTGCAGTTTAAATCTTCCGGATTTCTTGATACTGTGAAAAAGGTAATTAACGAATGCTTACATCGAAAACTTCGTTTTTAAAGATTGAGTAGCTGTATTCGGGTAATAATTATGAAAAGACATTTAGGTATTGTTGATCTTATTGTTTTATTATTATTATTATTATCTTAGTGCTTCATTCTTGTTATTAATTAAGACTGTAACTTAAATCTGTTCTTTCCCGTAATATTATTGTATACAATTTTGATATATAAACTTTAAATTAAATGTATTTTTATATTTTTACAGGTCTTCGTAAACATACCAAATGCAAAAATGCCAGACAGCTTATTGGGAGTATCATGTATAGTCATTCTCCTATTAATGAGAGTAAGTATGTACCAAGATCATTTATAGTCTGCAACAAAGAAGAATAGCATACAGTAATTGATAAGTAATAATATTTTACAAATGTGACTTACAAAAATCTATATTGTTTGTATTTTTATTCCCAAATTAATTTTTCAACTACAATATTGTTGCTGACTTAATTAAAAGATTGTTGGCATATCAAAGATAAAAAAAAACTTTAATTTTATAATGTAGTTACTTATTTAAATTGTTACCACTCTAATAATATTTCTATTTATATTCGTTAAATTCTTTACAGAAAATAAAAGATTTAAAACTGTCATCTAATCAGAAAATACTGAAGAAAACGCTATGGCTATTATCCACGTCGAGAAATGCGATCGTAGTGGTTATATGCACTGGTATGGCAATGGCTTTTGAAGCAGGTGCCGGATCTCCTTTCAAACTTACTGGATCTGTCAGGTAAGATGACAGAAAACTGCCTAGCCAGCATGTATAACCACTGTCTTAAATTATACATTTACGTCCTTGAAAATCACACTTTTAAGCTTCATAAAGGAATCTTTTTTTCCACGTTCTTTAAAGATCAATCTATATCATAGTATCTAATGAGTCTTGATACCATCGTTCACGATAAAATGTACATAGCATGATTGCATGAATACTACATAATTTGTAAAATAAGATCACGTGGAGACTCTTAACTTAAGTTATATTTCCTGAAATAAGTTACATTATGAACAGATTATGTCAATTGTATTATTATCATCAACATTATCCTTCACGTTAGCATCGAATAGAATGACTGCAAAAATCTTCTACTTATCGACTAATAATGGGATTCCCATATCGAGATATTTGAGATAAAAATAAAAAACCAACATTATTTTAGTAACAACAATATTAAAATTTTCGTTCTGGACTATAACTTTTACATAAATACATATATTTCCACGTCTTTTAATCCTTTCAAGGTGAAAAGAACCTCGGTGATATGAAAACATATCCTTGGTCACTTTTTAGCATGAATATTTGGGTTGTGATGTCAAATGGAACAATGTCTATAGTTTTAATGTCTTAATTCCAGAGCTGGCTTACCACCACTCCAAGTGCCTCCATTCAGCACAATCCTAGGAGATAGAAATGTGACCTTTGTGGAGATGTGCTCTGACCTAGGATCGTCCATTGTCCTTGTGCCTGTCATTGGGGTTTTGGGCAACGTCGCTATTGCTAAAGCATTTGGTAAGAATCAGTTATTTATGTAGAAATTTAATTACCATAATTCTGATCTCGACCTACCGGTCTTTTGACTAAAATTATGAGATGCGTAACTACTCATTTAATTTAAGAAAACATAAGCACGGCATTCTTTACTACGGCATACTGACATGGAATCTTCTAGAAATTGAATTTATTAGGCGTACTAGTAAGATGACGCCAATTCTCAATGTTAATATCAGCGCAACCTTAAAAATGCCCTAGGACACAACGCGTCTTTGAAAGCTGAAAAAGACGAGAATATAAGTTTACATATAAAGACCTGTATTAAAATAATCTGGCACGATGTAACAGATCTAAAGTATACATTAGCCGTTTTACTTACTTCTTTACTCATACAATCTATTTCATTTTCAGCCAGCGGCCATTCCGTGGATGCAACGCAAGAGCTTCTGACTTTATCCTTCGCGAATATAATTGGTTCATTCGTCAGTGCGATGCCAATAACAGGATCTTTCTCTCGAAGTGCTGTCAACCATGCTAGCGGGGTGGCTACGCAGTTTGGCAGCTTTTATACTGGTAAGTTTTAAGCTCATTGATACTGATATTAATAGTAATACTGTTCTTTTGTGATTATTTTAGTTACTAAAAATTTGTGTAATTATTGTTTTTTATTACACAAACAATTACATAATTTTTAATAATAATTAATGTGGTATCTCTTTACTCCTATGCAAGGATGTACATACATATATGCAATTAAAACTAACAAGGGAAAAAACCAAAAATGTTAAAACTTGAAGTGAAAACCGTCATTTACTCTTAGATCTTTCATGTATATTAAAGTCTTCTAACAAATCATTGAACATACAAGACAATAGGTTAAGGATATAAAAATCATGTTGTTAAACGGTATGCTAGAAACTAATCAACATCCATTGATTACTCCTAAATTCTGCTTCTACTAAATATTAAACCACAGACCACTTTTAGTTAATTCTATACATACTTTTATATTTATATGAATACTTATAACAGTTTCTTTTTGTAAACAGGTGTTCTAGTCCTGCTGGCTCTCAGTCTGCTGACTCCGTATTTCTACTACATTCCAAAGGCGGCTCTCGCGGCCGTCGTCATTTGTGCTGTGATATTTATGATCGAATATGAGGTACGTTCAGTTCATAATAAATTTATAAAAATTTCATTCTCACCTTAATCCTTGCATCGCCTTTGGAACCCATAGCACATAAAACCCAATAAAATTAAATAAAATATATAGTGTTACTTTGGTAATTTTCACTAATTTTGTTACATATTTTTTTACAATTTAATTATGAAAGTTATAGATTTCATTAAAAATAAAATATTATTATTAAATTAAAAGATTTAGGCAACTAAATATCGAACTAACCAACAAGTTTTTTGCCTCAAGTGAAATGTCTGTAATAACTAATCTAACCTAACTATTTGCCTGTGTAGTCTAGTGGTGACCTGAACTATAGTACTGTATTATAGTATTGTTTATATTTTAGCTTTATGGTCTAAAGTTTCTCTAGTAATTATTGTTTAATATTTTATTGTATTGTATAGCTTAAATTTTCTGCCACGTATTTTGTATGACACTAACCCAAACCCACTATACTCATTCCAGGTAGTAAAACCAATGTGGAGGTCCCGTCGTATGGACTTAATACCGGCGTTTGCGACGTTCGCACTCTGTCTCATCGTGGGCGTGGAGCTGGGGATACTGGCTGGAGTTGTCTTGAATGTGATGCTGCTCATATATCCCAGTGCCCGACCGCAGTTGGAGGTCGAGATTGTTACAGTAAGTATCACTGATTGTGTACATATGCATCTTTAGATCATTGATTGCGGAAAGGATAGACGAAACTTGCAGATGTAAGTATCATACTTAATAAAACGGGATGACGAGAAAAACTAATAATTCTTGATTTTATAAGACTGTTCTTAGTTTAGAAATATTGATTTTAGTGACTTATTTAATTATTTTTCATACTTTTAACATGATTCATGCTATAAACAATAAATATGAAATATTAAAATTAATCATAAAAATAAATAGAAAATAATATTTTGCTTGTTTGTTAGGGAAGGTTACTTAAAGTTATTATTGAAGGACTAGTTTTCATTCCCTACCAAACATTACATATGAAATAGGACAAGAATTTTGCAAAGTAATCTTTTCTTTCACTTTCAGAACCAATCAGGATTCAGCTATGTCCTAGTGACAGTGGGTAACAGTCTCTATTTCCCTGGAGTAGAGTACATTCGTCAGTACGTGGAGCGCGTTGCTAAGAAACAGGGTGGATGCAGCATGCCCGTTGTTATAGACTGTCGATATGTTTTAGGTAAGATCAGGTTTAAGTTGATATGCATAGACTAAATAAATAAACACTACGCATACTATTAAAACTTAAAAAATAGGAGCTTATAGTGGGAGCATCTTATTGTAGTACGAAAAAGGCTCTAATTTAGCTGGGTGTGTTGCCGTTGGTGGCAAATGTAACGCTATTATCTAAGACGAGAAAAAAAATTGTAAATTGTAAAAATATAATAACCTTACACAAATAATGATAAATGTGAACGATAACTTTACGTTGTTGTAAATATTTGACGGCAATATATTCTTATAGAAAGTTTTTTTTATCTCTTGATCGACGGCTGCTATTTTTATATAACAAATACCACCTTTTCTCTGAATAGACAGTGGCTTGAGTGACAACAAGGAATATTACATTCACGACGTTTGACCAAAAACAGGTGACTAAACCATAGCTATTAACAACTACAAATTATCACCTATATGAGTGGTAAATTCCTTTGACTTTTTTCCTTACTTCTCTAAACATTATTATTATGTCTCCAGGTGCAGACTTCACAGCAGCTAAAGGCCTGTGTGCACTATCGAATTCGTTGGCAGCGAGAGGTCAACCCTTGATCCTGTTGGCTACAAGGGACAGCGTGGCTTCAGTGTTCACTGAGGCCGGGACCAGTGTGGTTGTAGTCAGGACCGCTTCTGATCTGGATGAGACTTTGCAAGGTAAATAAGAAACTTATATGTTGTAAATGTTTTTAATTTAATTTTATCTGATTTGGCTCAGGTACTTACTAAGGTATTCAAAAAAACAGTTTTAAAGTGTAGAATTTTTATGTATTTGTCAAGTTAAATTATATTACTATGGCTATTAAAGCATGAAAGTTCTAATACCACTTTAAGGGCTTTGACGTAATTATTTCTTCCACTCTCATCCCCAACTTTATCGTATTTTACACATTCTTGTAACAGAAATAATTTACCTACAACCTACATCTATTGTTCGTTCATAGCATCGATACTTAATGTCAATGTTATTTATAGTAATAAAATTTTTTTTTTTTTCACAGAAGTAACTGGCCAGATAGCAATGCCTCTTCTTAGCTCCACAGAGGAAAAAAGAGTAACACCACCTCCTTCTTACAACTCCTTGCAAGCAGTAGAAGAAGGATGCGTGGAAATAGTGGAAAGTGACAAGGAGCAATCTAGGAATCGAATCGCCTCCGAAGTAAATGACACGTGATATTATTTATATTAGATAGTTGGTACTGTACTGTAGATAATAGTTACGATAGAACGTAATATAAGATTATAACATTAATTTATTGAAATTCGTAATTATATTTATACTATGTAATTTATCTTTTTTGATATTATTTTGTTCATAATTGAGTAGTTTGTTAAGTATAAATAGCCATACATAGAAAGTAAAGTTAGTAATTGATTAATTAAGTTTATTGAACTCTCTAACAGGTATTTATTCAGTCAAGTCGTTTTGGTGTAACTATATTAAATTTTCATAAAAGACAATGATCCGAAATTATAATTTCACTTTAAATATAGCTCCTGCAATATAGTTTATACAGTTTAAGCTAGTGTATAATATATCATGACATATTATCATGACTAAAATAATATGTAGGTATTTATACAAGATATGTGTGCAATGTTTACCTTCTTGAACCAGTGTGATTATATTACCTTATAATATATTTTATAACCCTATAAGGATACCCAGTAGTAAGTTTATAGCAATTATCTGTAATCGGAAAATATGAAAAATATGATAATTACAGTAATTAACAAGATAATCTATTCGTATGTGTAAAGTTTCTTGAATATATGGTACGTACTTATTTTTATTTATCATTCTATTGAGTATATTTTGATGATGCACAAAGTGACAATTTTAATCGTCAATGGGAAAGTTATAAACTTAAATATTGTTGTTTGCAATAATATCACCGACCAAAGATCTGATATGCAATTTACTTAATTACATTGAACATAGTCATTAATAGTCTATATACATGTACATATATGTTATTTATTTTTCAAAATTTCATTTGTATTTCTGTTTAATGAATAGTTATTACTTCTCGCTTTTATATTACATAGACAATGTTTTGTAGCTCTGTGAAAATAATTATCATGATAAATAAAACAACAATGAAAAATTTTGGATTTATTTATTTAATCTTACGTTACAAAAATAAATGCAATAAATTAAATTCGTACCTAGTGTCAAAATAAATGCATGATCTGACTAACGTTAACACTATACTAAACTTTGTATCTTGTTGTCAACAATCACATTTTAAAGATTGTAATCAGTCAATTAGTTCTACAAAACTACATTTCACGCCAAAGCACATTCTTTTACTTTTACCTTTAATAACACTTCAAAACTTTCACATTCATTGATATGTAACATTATAAAAAAACAATAACTACACCCATCACATACATTTCATTCTATAAATAAGTTATATCCCTCTTTTTAATATCAATCAGTATTTTATTTGTATTCAGTGCATTTGAATTAAAACTATTCAGTTCAATATCTTTCGCTAAAGTATTTTTTCGTTAGTTGTATTAGAATTAAGAACTTTCGTTCATAAAGTATATGGTGGTGCCATCTAGTGGGGTTTTTGTTGGAGTATTATTGGCTTGGAGGCTGAGAGGAGTTTTTCTGACACCACATGCGCGATGCGGGCACTGCGACGCCACACTAACTCCCGGGTACGCTCGTGGTTGCTATCTACTCGAACCTAGAAATAAATATGTCCCTGTTATTGTAGATGTAGAGTTCGCTATTTAATTTCACCATGGATAGAGTCACACTGTTATCGTTATTAAAAATATAGAGAGTCATGCACACTTATAATGTCCGATTGACAGTACGTTAACTTCATGATGACAAATACTTAAATCACTTTACACTCAAAATGTCTGATGGGCAATACTCAGCGTAATTAGGAATCTTTAGTCGCCTTTGGGATAAAATTTAATTCGATTACAGGTAGAATACATCATAAAAAAATATTTGTATAAAACATTAGCTTTCTCAATCGACCTGCGATGAGAATAGAATTCTATTGAAGTCGTTAAATTACCAAGTACAACAAATAATATTAATTATTGTCAATGTCTTACCTGTTTGGGCTGAAGCACTTTAATAGAATGCAAGGTGGCAACTCCTTGTTCGTTTATGCGAAGGCTCAGTTTTCCTGTCATTTCCTCGGTAGTCGCTGTGGCTGATTTCACCTCCTTTTTACCTCCACGGCCGACCTTTTAAGAATTCAGTGTAAAATTATAATTCAATATCACTTTCATAATGTAGTGATCTATGATTAATCGATTTTACTTTAAAAGAGCAATCCATTTTGGATTCGTGAGAAGTTTTATCGATCGGCATCCAAATATATTCAATAGGCCAGAAGGAAAAAAGTTTGTTTTTTGATGTCGATTAAGTTTTTTTCGATTTATATTGTAAAATTATTTATATTGAAATAAGAACAGCAACAATACCTTGAACTCGTATTTTGCCATTAAATACATTAAAAAGTAGTGCTATATTAGGAAAGCATAGCATCCATTCCAAATTGAACTGCTCGTAAATTTCCACTATAACTGACAGGCACCGACTACTACGAATATTAATCGACAACATCTACAATAAATGACTTACATCTTTCTCCACTCTCAAGATGAGTGGTCCGACAGCGAAGTTGCTTTTAACCGTGGTGTGATCGCTCATAATGCTGACAGCCACATCTCCAGTTCTTCTCAAAGACGACAGGCCATAAAGAGTTCCTTTCGCCCTAGGCTTAGCTTTCTCTGCCGTAGTTTTTACTTTGTTCTTATTTGGTACTGGTTTCTTGGTTGGGCTCTTTACTGGTTTTGTTTTAGGCGGGTTTTTCTTAGGTGGCTTGGCTTTAGTTGGTTTAGCTGTAGTTGGCTTAGCTTTGGAGCTTCCTGATTTCTCCTTGTGAGCTCTCACTTCGGGATTAGTTTCACTAATGTTTTCTACTGTTAATTTGTTGTCTTGGACGTCTTTTTCTGGAATTTCCGTCTGTGCGATCTGCTCTTCAGTCTTTACTGCTGAATCGGCTCTGCCAGAGTTCTTTTTCTTGTTTGCGTTTTTCCTGAAAATTATTCATTAACAACTTAATTCTCGAACATGACCTTGCAATGCTAATTATTGTTTGTAAAGTTTATCTTATTTGAATTCACCAAAATAATTTTCAATTGTTATGTTTTAAACGTGTAGTCTCTATTGTTATACATATTTTTGAACTATGAACCTCGAAACAATACATATTAATGTTCCTAACAGAAGAGATTAATGCACTATTATCACAATCTGATCTAATGATTCAAACCTTGAAAGTTATTTCAGACATCAATCACTCGGTAACGAGTCTACAGTACGTTGATCTACGGTGACCTAAATAGCGCCGATTCTCAATTGTCTGTTATTACAAGTCATGATAAACTTACTTCTTGTTGGATTTAGTTTTATTCTTTTTCGGTTTGTTGCTCTTCTTAGATGCATCAATCGGCTGCAACTTCACGCTTACTGGATCGTAGGAGCGTCTCAGAATATCGTTCATTTTATCCAATATCGTGTCCACGAATCGATTGTACTTAACAATGTAAATGGCCGGCACTGTTGGCTTTTTCGTCGTCACTTCGTCCAATGAACCTGTATAATTGAGTTATTGTAAACATAACTTTCTTTTCTGTCTGACATGCTTATTATAAGATTGTGTTAAAAGTAAGAGAGTTTTATTTATATGTTTTTATTTATGTCGCGATAATCTGAGCACCCCAATACGGATATTGAAATATAATATGTTCCGTATTATATAAGGATGTTTTTTCTTTACTCTATTTTTTACATTCTATCCAACTATTCCTTTTTTTTATTTATATAATATTTATAATAAATAATTAAAATGAACTTGTTAATTGTTGGATGCCATTGAATTTAAATACAACTTATCATTAAATTAAAACTTAAAACCGCGTTTCTTAAGGTCTGCTTAAGTTCAATAGAAAAATATCTAAATCCTTACTTGTGTCACTTATGTAAATCAAGTTAAAATTGCTTTCTACCAAAAGTATTCAAAAGATGTAAAACGACACGTATCCCTTATTTCCACGGTGCTCTTATCATTTTAATCGTCCTATGTGTAAAACTTTGCCAAATAGAAATAATTCGGAATCTCAAAATCTTCTAGAGAGCTCGGTCTGCTCTACTTTTCTTAGACATTTGAGTTTGAAGAGAAATATTTAAGGAATAAATGAGGATAATGTGACCAGATGAGATTTACGCAATCGTGTATATTTTTTCACTACAGCTAATCCATTCTAATTATATCCTAAATTCATGCTAAATAGTTTCAAAATAAATCTCTAATTTATGGAAATAGCTACTTTCCTTGATCCTTATGCAATAAATTAGAAAGTAAAAGATCCGTTAGTGGAAATCAGTGTTCGATATTAAGAATGACCTAAGCTTCTTTCACTGCGTACACATCGATTCGTTGCATCACGAGGGAAACCTCATTATACAAATAATTTCTCTTTCAACTCAAACAACGTGACATTCTATCCAATCGTCTAATTAAATATTTGGTTTTGTCTACTTTTCAATATCATGACGGCACGCACTGACTAAGTAACGCGAATCATTCGAGGTGTGCATAATTTATACCTAGCATATTATTCGATTCGCGTCGAAGAAGCACGCGACCGACTAACAGTATATCGGTTTCAGTGAGTCCCACTTGAATTATAATAGAGCCGGTTCCAATTAATACGACCACTCAACAGTGAATTTTCTATTTTCCACACGTAAAAGAAACCGCGTGCCTAGTGCAGTCCGCACGCGGAAATCTAAATGTAGCCTAAACATTGTCTGTGTGTGTATAATGTCATGTTATATTATAGCTGCACTTAACTGTTCAAGTTTATTATAATCTCGAGTATTATGTTGAAGGCATTAGCATTCATTACAAATATTCCCAAAACGGAAGTCAATATTGAGAGAGAATTCGATTTTGGGCGTTATAAACAAGTTTTATGTAGGTCAAATGTGACTCTTCACAACTCTCCCTACATTTCAATACGGCAAACATTTAAAATTTCTCTTTTTGCATTTCATTAAAAGTTTTCACTTATTTGGACTTTACGCCGTGATGTGAATACGAACAGAAATTGAATTTAGTAAAAGTAAACTGGAACAATTAAACGTACAGTTAAATGTGTGTTTTCATAGTGGTGAGGCATTCCCAAGGCCAATGGTACTAGATGTTGTGAGCAAGGTCAAAGAAAGTGTCAAGGCTGGCCTGGGCGCGGGTGGGTCATTGCTCCGCTGGGCCGAGAAAGTAAACGGGCTGCCGAATGCGAAGCGCCGCCGGAAAGTCGGCCCCGGCGACCCCTTAACACAAATCGGAGCAAACTAGTTCTCCCTGTACGTGGCACCAGCCGGACCTGTCACTTTTCTAGACCGCTATCACAACGAGTCCATCAAAACGGAATCTTGTAGGTTGAGTGACAACCTTCTTTCTTGTTAGTCGTGCGGGAAAGGAACTGAGGAAATTGGCTTGTGCGTCCAACTGAGTTAAAACTTGTTGAATGAGAAAGCTACGTACTAAATATGACTTCTCGGTCAAAATGCTAGTTTCAAGAGTAAGACTCACATGCGATTGAATTTTATACAAATACATAATTGTTACATGACGATGATAGGTTATTATGAAATGCGAGATACGTATATAATAATAATAATAAATATGTATAAATATATAATTGACTAGTATTCGTTTATTACATCGAACAAAATTAAATTAATATCGCTAGATAATGTCACCCGCGAAAAAAGAAGGGAACTAGTATTCTGACCGATATTTCATATTTTTAATAGCATTTTGTATAGATATAGCTTATACATTTTTAATGACGCACAAATCAATGAAAGGAATTTTAAAAAACTTTACACATTTTAAGAACAACAGATTTATTTCCAATAAATTGCCACGAGACCAGTGTGACATGATCTAGACATTAATTTAACTCGGATTCTCACATCATACTCATGCACACTTCAAACACACTCACTTAATAAATAAAATAAATAAGATAATAAATAAATAGTCAATAAATAGCTAGGCTAGAGGACGGGACCGCACAGGCCTCTTAGGTGGACGGCGCTCAGGCCGAGGTCTGAACCTGACTCACTATCTGTACTTTTTGTGCTCGGGGACAGCGGCCGCAGCGGAGGCTGCTTTGGTTTTCTTTACTTTGGCGATGAAGCTCGCTTTTTTGCCTGACTTTTTGGCGACGCTCGATTTCAACTTTCTAGACTCACGTGCGTGCTTGGAGCTGTTTCTGCCCAAGGCGTCGGTGATGTCGTCGTCGTCGTCATCGTCCTCGTCGTCCTCGTCTTCGTCCTCGTCGTCGTCGTCGTCCTCGGGGTCCAGGGCGTCCGCGATGTCGTCATCATCGTCGTCGTCATCGTCGTCCGCTTCGGCCGCGTCTGCGCTGGCGACGGGGGCGGCCTCTGCCTCGGCGGCTGCC
This sequence comes from Leucoptera coffeella, assembly GCA_030578115.1. Lineage (NCBI taxonomy): Eukaryota > Metazoa > Arthropoda > Insecta > Lepidoptera > Lyonetiidae > Leucoptera > Leucoptera coffeella. The sequence continues at coordinate 14,909 of JAMBLF010000393.1, forward strand.
GGTTCCTTCTGGCCTGCTTCTGGCTCCTCGTTGGCCTCGGCCTGCTCTCCTTCGGCCACTTCTCCCTCTTCGCCAGCGGCGGCGGCTGCTTCCTCGGAGGCTCCGGCGGCGGCGGCAGCGGGGGCGGCTGGGGCGGCGGCCACGGTGTCGGCGGCTGCGACCACGGGCTGCGCGGCCGCTGGGGTGTCCTCGTCGTCATCGTCTTCGTCTTCTGTTTAAATACGACATTCACATAGTAAATAATAGGCATATTTAAGTAAAACACAATGATTTGCAACATATTAGTGTGGTAGTTTACCTCCCAAGATGTCATCCAAGAAACGTTCTAAGTAGTCATCGTCTTCATCATCATCACCCTCTTCATCATCATCATCGTCGTCGTCGTCATCATCATCATCTGCTGGAATAATAATATTAAGTTAGACAAAAATGTTTATTCTTTATAACACGATTTCGTTAGTATTAGTATATCGGAAACAGCTAAATATACAAATCAACCATACTTGGTTAGTAACTAGAATCGCAAAACGCAGTATGCGTGAAATATTGCTTTTTATATTTAAATGATCTATATTTTTACTATCGGGAATTAATACCGTACTACATAATGTAATTAGTAGACGCTTCATTACTCTCAATTAAGAAGCATTGTGTTCGTAACATAACTGTATATTATTCATACGCATAGCAGTGTATTACTTATAAAGCCACATAGAACAACGCTTGAGTGATTTGCACAGTTAATTAATTAAGTCGTCCTAATTCAGCGGAGCTGTAAATCCGACAATGGAGGCAAGTTGGTGCGTCCGTAAATCGATGGACGCCGACCGTGCGTGTCGGTGCAAGACTTTCCTCTAGAAAGCCAGGGGAGCGTCAATTTCTCTGATTGAGGCGTTCTGTTTGCATTAATTAAGCAACGTGTTGTCACGGCCACTCGCGCATTCCTCCACTCGAACAGTTTGTGCGATGGCCCCTTTACACCATCCAAATATTTATGTTAAGCGTATGCGACAAACAGCTATGTCCCACATAAAAGCGACTTGCTTCTGAGTACCTGTGTATTGAATCCATTCTTGCGAAGATATATGTTGCTAAGCCATAGAATCAAATAAGAGTTGAAGCAGTGACTGTTCACAAAGACGATAATATTTTATCATTGAAAATGCAATTTGCGAAGGCTTTTGTCGTTCATGATTTATGATCCTCATTCCAATTCACATGCATAGCCTCTGATAAAAATAAATATTTATTTTAAAAAGCCATCACCGTGTGAAAAATCCAATCTATACTCGATATGTGTTGCCCATACATTACTTAAAGAGCACCGTTACACTTTTCTGTTATGAAAACGGTAAAACTGATCAACTATAAATGTTCACAATATGTTCAGCAGTCAAAAGTTTATCTCAAATTGAAGACTACGATTATTAAAAAAAATTCCAAATCAAATATTAAATATGATTAGTAATTGAAATACTTAAAAGTATGTGTTAATAAGAGAATAGGACAAGTGCACCAAGTACGGACCGGGGTACAGACCTGATAGCGCGTCGTCCAGGTCATCGTCATCATCGTCGTCGTCGTCGTCATCGTCGTCGTCGGCGGCCGCTGGGGCTGCGGGCGCCGCGGCGGGGGCTGCTGCTTGCCGGGAGACGCCCTGCTGCTCCTTCTCCTCGCGGGCGATGGGGCTGGCAGACACCGCGTACACTAAGCAGCACAGCACCGCTAACAAGTACAAAGACCTCATCCTGGTATCTGAAACAAACAACGCCAGGTTGTAATACACAGTCCGGACACTGTCACTCAAAGGGAACAACACTCGCACGTGCACTGAATCACTTATCACCTTTTGATATCGCAACTAGTTTTCACTGAGTCCTTGTGCGGAAGGAATCCGCCCGCGTCCTTCTTTCCGGTGTGCTGAGGACGCGATGGCCGTGGCGAACGGAAACAGTATAGCGGCCGCGTCTTCACAGCGCTCGCTTTTATAGAGTTACGTCATTTGCGCAGGGAAGGAAAGTGGCGATGGTACGCGGCGGCCCCTGCGCGCTGGACGTGCAGACGCCGCGCGCTCCATGCGCCCGGGAAAGCTGAGCGGCCAGGATCAATGCCAGACGCAGTTCAATGTTACACCAACTAGGCTGGGTCAACATCCTCGTTAGGGCTAAACTATGTTGTTAGGTAAAACAACGGCAAGATCATATGCATATGAATATAATACGCACAATTTTAACAAGTTTAATAGAACCATTGTAAAGAAATAATCGTATTGTTAAAATGCTACGTAATTACTACGAGATTTCTTCGAAATTAAGAATTCAATTACAGCTCTGTGGTATCTCTTACTAAATGAAAATATTTACCATTTTCGATTTCTCACTTTCACTGGACAGTTTGCATATAAATTTACTGCGATTTTCTATTAGCTTAAAAATTCTGAGTTTTAATACCATGTATACAGGGTGGCGCATTCAAAACGGTCAGTATGGGAAAGTCTAAAACTATAAGAGATACGAAGATTTGTTCTTAGGAACCATGTCACCGATTTTGATAAAAAGAAAAACTGCATTCATACTTTCTTTGAAAAAACAACTGTATCCAGTACGGGAATCGAACCCGGTTGCTTTGAAAAAATAAATTGGCCCTTTTCACTTTTTCTTTTTAAATATCAATTGTGTATATCTTAAGCTGTAAATGACTCTATGAAACATGGTGTCGAAAATTAATAAAAGACATTGTTTTGGCATATTTTAGTTTATCATAGTAGGTTTTCTAAGTGACCACCGTTGTTTTCAATACAATATTCAACACATTTAGGTAACGATCTTACTATTGAATTTTATATTTTCATGTGGTGAATTTGCGTTACAATTGACTTTATTGCTACTTTTAGGTCTTCAACGGTGTCATAGCTTGTTTTGTAAAATTCATCCTTAACGTAATCCCACAAGAAAATTTCTAATATGGCTTAACACGTCACTTTAAGTGGACTTTTCAATAGATTGTTAGTTTTTGATTACTGTAGATAACAAAACCTCCTTAAAGGATTAATGCAATGCTAATGCCACATGATATGGTGTATGTAACAAGTAGGGAAGTTCAAAACTACAAACAGTAATAGTGTCAATTTTACATCTCTGTTGAATATTGTTACGGTGTATGTAAACTACTATGATAAACTAAAGTATGCCAAAACAATGCATTTTATTTATTTTCGACACCATGTTTCATAGAGATATTTACAGTTTAAGACCTACACAATCGATATTTAAAAAGAAAAAGTGAAAAGGGCCAATTTATTTTTTCAAAGCAACCGGGTTCGATTCCCGTACTGGATACAGTTGTTTTTTCAAAGAAAGTATGAATGCAGTTTTTCTTTTTATCAAAATCGATGACATGGTTCCTCAGAACAAATCTTCGTATCTCTTATAGTTTCAGACTTTCCCATACTGACCGTTTTGAATGCGCCACCCTGTATATACCATATTATAATATGCTCGTATAGATGCGAAGATGGTTTTGAAAAACATCTGCGGTATTTTATCCGACGTCATAATATGATAGACTTAACCAACAGCTTCTTACTTAGTTTTTAATTTATCAAGATTTTGTTTAAAAACAAAGATAGAATAAATAACATAAGACAAACTCAGAGTAAAGTAAATTCTACAAAAACGTAATATATTTTCCATAGATTACTTAAAATATTTCAGAAACGTTTCATGTTTGGTTCAATTAACATTGTTTAAGTTTAAGTGATACAATAAGAGTTATACCAAAGAGTTTTTTATTATTTGGCAGTTATCATCGTGATTTTAATAACTGAAGTCAAACATCGTTGATAGACTCATTTCTATTCGCATCCGTTTTTTATCAAGTAAACAAGTGTAGAGACAGGAACTGAAATATGTATAAAAAAACTACATAAATATAAAAATCTTAAATCAGAAGCAGCTTAAGTAAGAATAAATGAAAGTGCAAGTTACCATAAACAAACTTTTACTTCAAAATTAGAAGCGTTAATGAAAGTGCTTAACTCGATGTCATATTACGCTTTCGAGAAAATTGCTACCTTGTTACAGTGGTCAGTCTGATAGCTATGAAATAATCATAAAATTTTATAACGATCGAAAAAATTATGAACACTTTCTTCAACTGTTACGTATGATGTTAATTAAAAAAATATAGTATTGCCAAATGTCCACTTTCATAATATGAATTTAATTATTATGAACATCTACATTAAAGTTCTTGACAACATGATTTATAACATATTTGCCTGCACAATGCTATTACTTAAATATTATACTTAATGAATTTTATCTTTCTATATTCGTATAATCTATATTTATATATAATGTATCTTCTTATGAAACCCAGTGACAAAGACAAAGAAACTTTATTTGTGACACATGCGTAAATAGGGTGTACAATACTTACAATTAGTCTCAGCATAGATAGGCTGGCCTCTTCTGGCGTACAATATAGTATTTCCATTAAAATAACTGTTAAAAATATGTTAACTCGTTATAAATCAAATTACTTACGAAACTGTTTATTTAAAATAAATAAGGAAGTAAACTGTATCTTTGTAAACTAGATGTTGCATATTACTATGTGCGAGTTATTGACATTTAACTACTTGGGTTTTGATAAAAACATTGCAGTTATAACAATCAAACAACCGTTCCTGCAAATTGCTTAACATAATAAAGCGGTAGCGACCGTGTGGAAATATTGTCTAATACACTATTCAATGTTACATTCTCACACTAATTCATATTGGAACAATAAAATACTATCCGTTGTAAAGTATTGTAGAGAAATAAACTGAGTTATTTCGTAAATACTTTCATACATCCCATTTCAAATAGAAATAAACTTGAAGACATTCATCCATTCTGTAACCTTTAGCATCACTAACGGGGATATGATGACATTGATATGGAATTGGTGACAGGATGCAGGATGCTGTCTAATTGAGTCCATTGACCCCTCGTTAAAAAGGCATTTCATTATCACTACATTCACTTTGAGGTATTAATATCTTAGCTATATTATGCGTCACGATTATATGTACAAATTGTGTTTGTTATACAAGGAGGTAAGTATTCTCTTATCCATTAAAGAACATTTACTTAGATTAATATATTATACATTCACGTACTTTAATCCTTTTGAGATGGACAGAAATTCGAGAACATTATAATATCTGCTAGGTCCTTTTAAGGATTAATATCAGGTGGCGATGTTTATTACATCGAAAGGGATAAACTCAGATCATAGAGAGGAAAAGTAAATTTTTCAGTATGTTTACAATATCCAATGTATTTCTCTGAATGCTAAGAAAGAAAAGTTCGAACCCGTTTTTGGTATAGTAGGCGTTCACAAATATTTGTATGCGCCTTGTGAATGGGATTCGAGGACTTTCACCAACTCACTTGACGCCGAGCGCCGCAACAAAAGTGTGTGCACAGCCACATCGTGTTGCAGCCTAATAATTGACATACACGTATTACGAAATAACCGAAATTTGTTCGTAGAATTGTCTCTAAAGGCTAATTTATAATTAACAAGTAAATGGTAATGAAAGATTTTGTCTTTTGTACATATAAGTTATCACCATCTTGCCCGTACGGTAACCGTAGTCTGAAGAAATGGTTCCATGGTTGTGCTGTGTTTACGTCCAGAAGTGTAAGCAAGTTTTCTCACTGGAACATACTATAGCACTCAAAACATGCTAAATGACTAGTAATCAATCATTTTTACTCTTGTATCTGGAAAAAATATTGTGGCTTATAATCCCTGAGTAAGTGTTGCTTCGCACTAACGTATTTGCTCATTACAAAATGGTTTTTTTAAAGCACTATAACCACATATATTCGATACATCTTCTAACAAAAGTTCCTCAAAAAAGTAGTTCCAGATATTATAATCATTCAACAATATAATAAGTGTATCTCATTTCTTGTTAGATCATTAAAATATTCGCTGGATGTGATATGATGTTTACTATGAAATTTTACTCGTGTATCTAAATATGCATTGACTGTTTGCTACCAATCATAATATACTCTATGTGACTTTGGGAAATAGCTATCCAATGAAACGTGTCTTTTAAAAGATGAAAACGTTCTTAGATATGACATTGCCATAACCCTCGGAATATACCATATTACTTAACCGACGTGATTGGATAAAAACTTTAACACCTTTTAATCTATTGCAACAAAAAAAGAAAGTTTTTTATATTCACATTTATTTGTAATCAGTTTTTTTTTTCAATTTATATTTAAATTACCTGGCAATTACAGGTTAGCCCTATTGTCTGTTAGCTGGTGACATGTGAGTTTTAAACAATATGTAGGCACTTGACGCAGATAAGGTCAACGTATTTGCATCGTGCCTGACATAGTTGCTCGCACATTTGTGGTTGGTGCTAATCCGTTAAGTCAACATGTTGACATGCTCGTTCATACCTACTGCTACCGCATTAACTGAAAAGTACTAGAAGAAGGTTCTATTTATTTATATAACAACCTGTTAGAAATTTCACCCATCTGTTAGCAGACAAGTTACTAGGTTTGATACCAAGTAACAGATGATTAAAAACTTTCTTAATCTTTTAGTAGCTTATATTGATTTGTTTTACAAAGCTACTAATGCTGAAAGCAAGTTTCTTGTGAAGTACTATATAAAATGATTTTGTCTTAGAAAGGTTAAAAAAACAAATTCGTATAATATCGTTCTCATAGCCTATTAGTAAAACTACAGGCACAACTTCTTTTGCAAACTTGTAAAACAACATGAATTCTTTCAAATATAACTTTAACGAACTGAAATATCAAGAGGGATGTTTTAAGTTGTACAATTTTCTCAACACAATTTTCAGATACGTAAAATAAAACACATCACTGAAGAAAGCTAACAAATAAATTTACCAAAAGAGAAAAAGTGAAGAAAACAAATCAGTCGCGACATTTAGATTTTTCTGAACCAGTTCATAAATAAAATACAGTGAACCGGAGCCTTAAGTCCTGCCGGAAGTGAGAACAGAAGAAAGTACTGACTCAACCGGTTGCCTGTTACTGGGTCGCGGCCAAGCCACGCGGCCACTTCGCTGCGGCCAGCCTATGCTGGTACCTCGGGGAAATGAACAGGCTTAGTACAGAGTTTAATAAATAATTCTTCTAAAAACAAAGTTATATTAAGGAGACCACTTCGTAAATGTTTGGATATCTGGACTAAGGGTTAGAGATTCAGAAAATATTTTTTTATAAATGAAACATCGTATTTTCTTAGATATACTTTGGTTTAAAAAAATGATCAATTTACAGCTTAACGTATTTTTACGTTATTTAATAGATACTCAGTTTAATCCAATCTCTTCCAGCATTTCAGGAAGAGAGCAGTCAGCTTATGTATCTGTATCCTGCACAAGTACAGACAGAATTTTAATAATTGTTTGAGACATATGAAAACTACGTCTAAGGTGCTACTAGAAATGTGATGCTTTATTTTCAGAATAAGTTTTGTATTGATGAAGAATATGATGCAGTAGTTTTTTAAAAATATATGTTTATTTTTATAGCGTTTCGAAAGTTTTAATAAATCACAAGCAAATATACTTATATGACATAGATCTTATAATACTTTTTACAAAATTTGTTCGAATTAACAAATCCGGCGTCGTATGTGATACGAATTTTGGTTTATATCATATAAAAGATATCAACGCGTAAGAACTGCGCTCACAAAAAATATATAGAAAATTATAGTTTATATGTTTATTGAATTTTTATGTTCTTTACATTGCATATCCTCTGCGTGACATGAAGTGCTACTTCGCTAATTGAACCCTTCCTTAGTTCTATTAATTGCGAAACACATTAAGTGATTAGTGCTGTTGGTGTCTACGCAATAATAGCCTATGTAGAGACTTTGTGACGCATGCAATATATTTAAATGTTATTACTTAACTAAGCGCTGAAATGATTTTTTTACCAGCCTTGCATTTCAAATTGATAATAAACCTTTGAATTTTAGCCGTGTAATCATTTTTTATGTGATTAGAAAGTAAAACTAAACTATTTTTTTATTGATTTAAACTGCTGTCATAGCTTTACAATGATAATATAATAAACAACAACACGATATTTTATTCTATATAAACGTTAAAAAACAAAACGATGATATTTAATTTCTTTAAACACTGCCATCTATACAGTAAAGTTGAAACGATACAGACGTGATATCGAGTGGTCGTCGACATGATTCTAACTATAGGCTTAGTGCTGTTGAATTGATGAAATTGCCAACAGATGGCTCTGTATGTTTTTAAATGCAATCATTTTACACATGCACATTTGTATAGAAATACTAGGCTATAAAAAATTTAATTTTTAAACTTTACATTGTGTATGAGCTGCTGTATACAAGAAAAACTAAGTAATTGAAGAAAAATCGACGTAGTTAAGTTGTTTGGGGCTTGACTCTATATCACAGTGGGTACAGGGTTTAAATACCTGAGCCTAATACCTATGGGGATGAAGTTTAATGAATTCCTATGTACATCTTCGAAATAAAAATAATTTACGAAATGCGTCGAATACTACGATGAGGGAAAACATCGAACAGGTAATAATCAGTCCTTGTAAATGGCGACATGGCATGCTACCTGTCACATTGCGTACTGACTATCTGGTCAACACGTGGGTTCGAGGTGACGATATAATTACTACCTTCACAATTGCGGAGATGGACACCTGAACCTCTGTCTATCCCAATGATTAATGGTCGGGAAGGAGTTTGTCTTTTTTTGTAATAGAAGAGTTACACTTATGCATTTAAACCCTAGGTAAAGCCAGAATGCTAGAAAGACCAAATGAGTAAAACTTTGTCATAACGACATTTCTTGTAACCTGTAAATTTTATTGGAAATTATTCATACATTTTCGATACTTTAAGAGTGTTTTTTCAACTAGATTTTAAATTGGTTGAACTGTATACTGATAACCTAATTAATTATGTAGATTTAAAAATTGTATTGGAATAAGACAAAACCAGTTACCGTCTCATTAAATATTTATTTTTAATTGTATGTCACATGACTTGAAGAGTTTTTGCTTTAGTTTTAATATATTTTTAATGTTAAGCTCTACGCAACAAATATTCGATTTGGCAATGAAGAAATTAATTTAAAATGATCAAATTCAATCTACCTACATGTTAATCCTTATTCAGGTTTTTTAGTGAATAGCTACCTTGACACGACAAAATCTAGACTATTGCGACTATGTCACATGATTATTTGTATTAATATAATAAACATTTTATATACTTTTTTAAGTCTTTTAAGGATTATAACTTCCCAGTGTTTCATCAATATCGACCCTAAAAATATTGTTTTAAACATATTACAGTTTACACAAATTATTTTTAGGTTGCCTGCCATTCTAATGGAAATAAGATCAAGCCTGCCGACACTTCGGTGCGTTTTTAAAAGCTAAATGGGTATATTACTCTCCTTTAATAGTTTCTTTGAACTCTTGGGCCAACTTTGAACCTAAGACCCCCGTATAAATCACCTGAGGCAGATCACTGAACTCTACATTAGCTGTAGAAAAAACTTTGGTAAACAAGATTGTTAGTAAGATATAAATGAATTTGAAAATAAAATAAACTTGACCCTTTTGCCGTTCATCCTTTAGATAATTACAAAAACCCTTATTTATTTTCCATTAAGTTTCAACAAAACATTTTTCTAATTATTTTCTTGTTAAATCAGGTAAATTATAAAGGTTTAAACGCCATGTATTGTAGGTTGTACAAAACAATGACGTGTATATCTGCACGTTAACTTCAATCATGTGACTAGCAGATACAGCCTTGACATTTTGGGTGAGGACGATTGCGACCGGTTGCCGAAGCTCTGTTCACAAGTCGACACTGCCTCGTGACAATGGCATTTGTTTTCCAAAGTTTCTGACTTACTTTGTAGTTACTACTAACTAACTGCAAAAAGTATTTTCCCCCCACTTCAGATACCTTATCTTACTACCTTCGCAGTTGTGAAGATGGAAACCTGAACCTTTGAGTACCCCGAAAGGTTAAAATTGTTGTGAACGTTTTTGTTTTTTCAGATACCTGTTATGGTTAGTACTCAAATGTTACTGCTAATAACTAGTTACTCGGAAGTATTTTCAGTCGGGTTCAAACATATTTAGAATAAATAGTTAATGCTAAAAACAAATATTGAAATGTGATAACAATGAATTAACAAATAACATAGTATGCTTTAAGAAAACAAGAACATTGAATATAGGGCAGACTTTTTCGTTTCTAGGCTTAACATACATTCGTGAAATTATATCCATATATGGAAACCATTACATTACATTTTTTATAAAAAAAGTTCAAAATTGCTTACTAACTCTTACTTGGGAATATATATTTGGTGCATTATGGTGCAATTTAGTTTTGCTTATACGAGTACAATGTCTTGAAAAGTCCATCACGAGAAAAGTTTGATCATGATGACCTTTTTATCACTTATAATGATTACAACATAATTTACTGTGACGAACATACTCTTATACTTAGCATACTATAATAAAATAGAAGATACTATGAAATGAAATTTCATACGTGAATGTAACGTGTTGAAATATTAAACTTTGTGTACGCTTATCGATTGGAAGTTAATTAACAAAACTGATGGTTTATAATCATGACTTAATTACTCTTCTTTGGTCAACTTATGTTTAATCTTTTATTTAGATTGCTGTATTCATTTTACTTTACCAAATGAGTTACTTATTTAATGCAAAAAACTGTTTCCTAAAATGATGAAAGATATATTTAAGAAAAAGCAGTAAAAAAGCCAGAACAACCGCAAGGCATAACTTACAAAGGTTCTTTACTCAAGATAATACCAATCGGTTATAATTTATGTGACGAGAATGTGAGATATAATAATACAATAAAATGATTTAGTATGAAAGTTTTATTATGTTATTAGTATGATTAAACACATGATATTATCCATAAAGTTTCTAAAGCAAATGTTTGATAAACATGTCAGAGAATCCCTTGTGTGAACGCTAAGCGGAACACGCTCGATATTTTAGATTTTTTCAAATAATTAAATGAAGAGGATAGCCGGATACAATATCTTTTTACGAATATTCATGTGATCCTGAATCAAGTTTTTGCACAATTTGTAATTGACTAGATTCGTGCTTAGATAAATGGATAGTGCTTAATTTACGAGCTAGGTTAGCACTAAAAAATAATGAATTATCGTAATGAACAAATGAGTTTGAAATAAGGAACAGTTTAACTCTTTTGATAACATATGTATGTGGTTGATCATCACCTTATGATGCACGTTTCAGATGAAATCGATGATTAGTCATTAAATAGAATTTAAATAACTGCATCTCTTGGCTCATTGTACAATACATCTAAGGAATATAAAAATATTTTAAATTTTCATTCAGTATTAGGTTTGAAACTGTCGAATCTAATCCCAATGTTTCATCTATTGCTTTTAGGGATTACGAACTTATTACTGAAGATGTATAAGGAGTAAATGAGGCTTCGATTCTACTCTAGTGATTACCCATCGAAGTAAGATCTTGCGTTAACGCGGTAAAACAAGTACATACACGTAATCAACACAACGATTAGCCTATTGAGTCACTAGCAAATCATAAAGCACTAGATTTACAATATTCAGAGCTTAAGTCGGTCAATGAGTGCTGTGAAACAAGTACGAAGATTCTCTATTACCTGCAATAAGGTTTAGGACCTTGATGGGTAGGTTGATAGGCCTATTATGTAAGCGCTTGAGGTTCTATGTAGGTTACAAAGATAAACCTCGGATAAGTGTTCGAACTTCTGCTGCACGTATGGTTGCGACCCATGGTTCAAGATGAAACAAAGATCGTTATGATCAATCGTAGTTGGAGGCAATTTGTTAACGTATAAAAAGGTCGATTAAATTTATTTGTTGAATACATTGTTGCTAGTCGAATGAAATATTGAATTTGTTATAATATACGTAGTTGATGAATATTTTCAAATTCTCTTTTAACTGTAAAATTTCAGTATTATGTACATTTGAAACCTTTTATTGTATCAATCATTGAATTAGGGTTCAAAACACGACATGTGAAGTTCCGAATAAATAACAACAAAAGGACATTTTTACTAGAAAAATTGTAATACAGTATTTTTTTAAATGCATGTGTTATTCTTTTAGGGATATATAGTTGATTCTACGTTCTTGTTATGAAGTTAAATAGACATTTTAGTTTCAAACATCACTTCCGACAAGTCGTCGCCAAACTAGACCGAGCTAACGCTTAGTTGAAATTCAAATATCGCTGCAAAGTTCACATTCCTACATACCGAACATATTGCGTAACACAAAGACATCTACATAAACTGATCACTTAAAACCCGAACAGATCCAACCTGCTTGTCGGATATACCTACCTTTTGTATCTCGATGATGAAACTTTTCGAAGAAGCTCACGTGACGAGTGTTTTGTATCCGGCATGGATTTTCTCAGCTGAGTTCACGCCTCTTTGAGGGTCACGATATATGCGTTCTTACGTGTACTTTTAAAAATAAGTGTCTGGTGTAACTAATTATTTGAGTTCGGTTAAATAATTGTTAAGTTGACCTATCGTATAGTAACCTTTTGGAGTTGGTCAGAGGCTTTAGTGACCATAATCGCTCTGTGAAGGACTCTACGACTTGGTTGAGACAAACGTTCATACTATTATGCTCCATAATATATTCAACAAAAGTAATATACTACTTTAATTCTTGTTAGTACCCTTATGCAATCAAACATTTAAAGACTAAGAAACAAGTTTTTCAGCTAATATGCCTTATTCTTGGATATTAAAGATCTCATTCTCATCAAATTTTCATTTATATCAATTTTAAGAAAAGGATGAGTAATAATTTTCCTACTAACTAATAAAAGGAATATCGAAGTAAACAACCATCTGCCTAGCTTAGTCTCGTGATAGGATAACAACTTGCTCGTGTACCAACAAGTGAAGGGACCACAGTTTATGTTATAATAAGTGCCCGCTGTACAACAATTATCCTTGACTACAATAGCTGGTACCTAAAATGCTATCCAACAGCATCTGTAATAAATACCGCGGGAATGAAGAGATAATTTTGATTGTACAATGTAAACTATGGACCCTCACAAACATGTGTTTTCGTATAAAAATAACAATTTAAAACAAGAATTACATTAGTAATGATCTAACATGACATATACATTCAAGTACAGTAAACTCTTTCCCATAGGGATACACAGAACCTCAAAGACACGATACTATCTCGTAGGTCACTTTTTAGTATGAATATTAGGATTCATTTGGAAGATTGGCAGCTGATTGCTGTCCATGGCCTAATAGATTCCATTTGCCTCAAACTCTTAACTGCCCCTTACAACATGCCGAGAAATACGTCAGCTAAAGTTTCTTTTTACGTTTAAGACTAGCACGGGACCATCTATCTAACATAAACATTTTAACAAAATCTCAACTGACTAACTGATTACTTGAAATGGAAAAGCTAGTTGGTATTTTATTAATGCAACGAGCACTTGTGCCCTCTGTTTTCTTCGCTCGCCAGTCGTAGTGTCGCAAGCACAAACATTGGATGTTGCTTAGAAACATAGAAGGTGATTTTAATGGCCTCATTGTAATTCCTTGCAAGAGTCACGTGAAAATTACTTCACTTCACCGTTGCATCTCAATATTTGAAGTTTCACAATGTGTTCATACTAGCTTTGTAAATTATTGAGCCAATACCACGTGATGGCGTTTACCCAATAAATGAAATATGTGCTGTAAACGTACAGTAAATCATGGTTTGTAAATGCCACAAGGGACCATGAAAATTCCAAAGTCTTCTATCAATACTTTCACCTAACCGCTCGTATTGTTATGATGGATTGACTTTCATCCTTCAAAATTGCTCTAGCTACCATACCATTAAAACGCGACTTGTATGAGTGGCTTTCTCTTTCTACTATGTCTTTATGCAATTCGTGGCATGATAACATGGGTAGGCGCTGAAACTAGGCCTTAGGTCCTCAAGAAGTATTTAGGTATCCTAACTAGGAAAACATGTAGAGTATTCATTCATATTTGGCAAATTCATATACTTTTACATAAGTTATAATTTGGTAGATAGACGAGTAAGGCGATTATACTATGCTGGTTACTTAATTCTGAGAATGGAGCTGTATTAGTACTAAAAAGTAATATTTTACCAATTTATAATATTGCAACTGTTTAAATGAAAGCAAAAGTTTAATTAAATCCTTCTAAATGATTAGTACGTGTTTAATTTTTAATAAGTTCTACGATCGTAATTTTTTGATTTCATTTACGTCCACAAATCACTCCAGGCGCCTTTAGCATATAAATTACGTTTAAATTTGATTAGTGGTGATAGACTGTCTAATTGCTAAGCCTTGGTCGCCTCTTTTGTCAAACAGAAAAGAAAGACATATAACTGTGAGGTGAATAGATATTTTTTCTGTCTATATTAAAATTATGATGTAATTTTACAAACGTTCTATTTTACTTGCAACTTGTTTATACAAGTCAATTTTTCTCGAGTATGCGTAATTTTATCACTAACAGTAGGTATTTATTGCTTTTAGTGAATATTTGTGGTATTGTTGATACAGATCAAAGCCTGCAAACAAGGTGAGTACATTACAAAATTCAAAAAATACAATGATCCATGCAATGAGGAAATATGGTTCGGAAGTCGTGCTTAGTGATAAATTACTTGGTGCTATAATAAATAAAAACCGTCTATAACATACTGTGAAGAAGACAAGATACAAACAACCTCACGGAAGCAATAAAACATTATCATGGATTCTTTACATTCTTTATTAAAATTCGATCATTTTTACATAATTAATAAAAAATATAGACTACATTCTGAAAAAGGGTGAAGTACCTAGAAATTACAGTGAATTTAAATGTAAATAAAGAAAAAATGGAAAACAATATTGGGGGAAATAAGGATCTGTCATCTTACGTACCCTTATAGGAAAAATAACAAGTGTATATCCGTATATGCGTGAAATTAAGATGATAAATGAAAGTCAAATATATATTTTGAAAAATGTTGTGTAAAATAAAAACTTATATTTTTTGGGTTGGTTAATATATTTTTATTTTAATTAACACTGAAACTATCTTCCAACCACTCCTACCTACAGATAAAGAGTTACGCGTCTATATTAAAGCCAAAAGTGAAAATCGCTACGTCAATATTTATTCTCGTGAACCACTTACACACTCTCGCGATTAACCGATTGCGTAATGGCACATAACATCCAGTTCCTAGTGAAGACATGCTCTTTTGTTGTATTTGTTTTGTATTGGCTCGCTGGAGAATACTTTGTCTACTATCGCGGTGTTTTGTTCGTTGATTACTGTTTGGAAAGTCGGAGTAGTAAAAGGTCAGGGGAAAGTCATGGAAATGTGTTAAGATCCTATATTTTTAGATACAAATAATTATGGTCTTAATAAAAAAACAAATGTTATGTTCAAAATCTATCAAAATACCGATTGCACAACATGGTGTAATAATTAACGATGACACTCTAAACCCTTCAAGGTTTCACGGGTTCTAAATTTTATTCAAATGTCAATTATTTTTCAATTGGTGAAAATTTGCAAAAGGATCTAAGAAGATAACTGGAAATCCGTGTAGAGATAAACTACATGTGCTTTCTAACAAATAAACAATCTCTCGCAAATCTATGAAACTCTTTACAACTCTCATGATGTAATTCATATAAATTGACTTGCGTGTGTATATCTTCGTAATGACAATGGTTCATTCAACAACGGGTACTTTATCATCACCAATCTTTGAAAAGTTAAACTTAATATGTTTGACATTACTGGTATGGACAAAACTAATCTTCACACTAGTAAAAGTTAATAAACACAACACCTCATATAAAAATTTTCTTTTTAACACGAAAATAATTAACTTTCGAAGTTAATTTGTTATTTTATGTCCAATTTGTACCGTAGTATTAAAATTTCAGTAAAATAATAATACCAATTTATTTATTATACTCTTCTTAATTTCACAAACTTGCGTTTTACTTTTACTTGAATCATAATAATAAAATAAGCGCTGTAGTAGATACCTTTCTCCACACTCAAGTTCTTTAATCCCTATCAGGATGGACAGAACCTCATTGGCTTAAAATCTCCTCGGTCACTACTCAAATAAATGTTCTTAGCCAAAACAATAAGTAAATCTACGTAGCACACTTAATGCACGCCTGATTTGTTTGTCATTGTCTTCCACTCGTGTGAAACGAGCTCATGGGTTCCTCAAAACCGACTTTCACTGCAGACGGTCACATGTTACTTACGTAATAAGCCCACACCACTGTCCTATAAAGGTGATATGTACAGTTTGTGAGTTATGTTAGCTTCCTTAGCGAGATTATGTGACAAAAAGTTTATGTACTTTCTGCTATGTATATGTGAAAAATTTTTTCATAATATTTAATGCGTGGATACTATTTAGAACAACGCTCTGGCTTGTTGTTTTATAGGGTCACAGAGTTCAGATCCAGAATTAAATATAAATATACTGGTAAAGTGACATCATTATGCTAAAGGTGAACAAGGAGAAATAAAATGTCCGCGGTTGCGTCCACAATGAAAGAGTAGAAGGACGAGTGTATTAGGCAATTTTAAACGTCATATGATAAAGTAATAGGTGATGCTTTTCTTGCATCCAAAAACATTTAAGATCATAATGTAAACAGACTGAAAATTGGCTTCCTCATTCCACTAAATTGGATGACTGCACATTTTCAACAATATCAATCAAATACCTCCGCAATTTAATACCTTTCTAACGATACAGATGTAATCTACTTTGTGATGTAACTTAATAAAATATATTTAGTGCTGATAGAAACATCATTCAAAGTTATAACCTATTGTAGTGTTGAATAAACTTTGTACATTGTTGTATGGAACTCATAAAACCTTTTTTGGAGTATATTTTAAATGGTTTCGAGTGTAGATATTTGTACTTCATAAGGGTTTTTTCAAATAATATGAGACGTACCAATGACATGTTCGGTCTTTCTCACAAGAGCTAACTAAATCATTACAAATACTCCAATATTGCCTATGAGTAAGTTATAGTGTGTACATTTTACCTATAAGTTAATAATGCCTGTCAGTTTAATCACTACAATTTGTTTCGTTAATCATCGTTAATATGGAATCACCAGTACGTAAATCATGAGTCATAAGTTGATTTGCGGATCTCGCGTTTTGTTTATTTATTTTTTTATTATATACGTAATTGGCGAATTCGTTTTATATCCTACTACATTTAAATTATAAAATTATGTAAAGTACTCTATGAATGAGCAAATATTTCGTGTATATTAAAAAATACACACATATTTACTAATGACGAAGCAACCTTCTAAAGTGGAAGTATTTGATATAATATGTATATATAATTCTTTTGCTAACCTGATATCATACGAATGTCAAAAACCTCAAACTGACAAGGAATCTCTATTACAATTTGGTTACTTTATAATTTATAGAGAGCAATACCCTCCTGTATAATATAATCCTATGTAAAAACACTCTTTTCGGCATTTTCATTCACAAAAATGAGCGGAGAATAAAAACGTCGCAACAAAACCTATACGTATTGCAATAAGGTGATAAGGCTCCCTATCTGACTCTTCGAGTTGGACTGATAATTTCTTGAAATGCGGGTCTTCGTACTCGCAATAAAATAAGGTACTTTGTAATGTGGCACTTACTCCGGTTAGGCGATAATATCTGAATGAAATTTTTATTACTCTGTTAAATACATATCTATCATTAAGTATTCTGTGTAATATAAGGGCTACAACTTAATCCTTACTATCAAACTGTGTACATTAGGCATAATTTTACGTGAACATGAATTAAAAGCCCTAATCTGGTTTGTTTTATGTAATTTGTGATAATTTTGTAACTTTTGTTTGAAAATTAATTTTCTCTCCATTACACAAGCTTTACGTGCAGTTCAACGTAATAGACAAATAGTTCACAGTGTCAGTTGACCACACGTACAAATTGACACCGAATTTCGTGTGACGGTATCGCGCAATCGGCCAGCGGATACGTCATCAAACGTAACCGCTGGGTTTGATAACTTTAACTTTCTCTCTAGTCATGTGCTTCGAGGAGGCTTTGAGAGCTGCCCCCGGCTGCTGTGCCGCAGTACGCTCACACTGTGCAGCGTCGGCGCATGTCTCGCCGCCTCAGCGCCGCGAGCCCCAATCCTCTCGGACACCATTCGCCAAACAGTTTAATTTAATAGTGGACAAAATGGGGAACTTATCAATGTAAGTGCATTTACTTTTCTCTGGATTTCGTAGCGCGCGTTCCGTTCTCCCTTTCGTTAGGGTTACGTAAAACTTTTTAAGTACGTAAAAGTTTGGTGCTTGTTTCTTGGGTGTTTGTTGGACGATAAATGGTGAAAATTAACACGTTGGTGATGTGTCTGTCTAGGCTTGTTTGCGATTTTTCAGATTAATAAATTACAAAAATATAAAAGTTAAAATAATTATTATTTACCGTGTCAGTGAAATATACATTTGTGTCTTTACAATGGTATGAATGGAAACTTTTATCTCTATAAAATGCATGGCAAAAACTATATCTTATTAATTTTATAATTAAAAAGGAAGTGAACTTTAATTATTCTCATGTCTAGAATAAATCATGACCATATTCATCTTAACATTTCTCAGATGAGTCTCACAATCGTGATCAATCGCGCAAAGATCTGTTAGTAATGTTAGCATCCTAGTTACACGATTTAATCAATGAATATTTTAAGCGGATTCAATAGCATATCTTCCTCATTACGAGACGGCTCACAAGGTCCTTGTAGGCCTGCCTCGCATTATTTACGATTTTAACCTCGAAAGGATTTTTCTATCTTGATATGACGCTTGTATTACATAAAGTCGCGACAGGATGGCAGACGCTGAATCCTAATAGGTATTTTATTTAAATTGGCTTCGACATTTTTGTCTAATAATGCGATTTGCTAGTTTATTAATTCGCAGTTAGCAATAAAGCTCTTGTTACTTTTATAAGAAAGCGAAATTGCGTTTTTTTTTTGTTTTTCGAAATTGCAATGATAACGTAACAAACTTTATAAAAACTTAGTTTTGCTCTAAATGCAATTGATAATGAAAATTTTGTATTCAATATTTAAAATACTGCTTATTTGCAGTTAGCTGCTAATAATTGTTAGGTTACAGTAGTTAAGCAATAGTAACCATGCTATAGTATCAGGATGGGTGACCATGCTTTGATTTCGTCTTGTTGATCACCTGTATAGGTATTAGCCAGCATCTGTGAACAGCAGTAAGCACACCAAATGTCACTTTTGTTTTAGGCTATCAAGTGTTATAAGGGATTAAATTGGGCATTCGTATTGAGACTTGTATGTATTTAAAAAGATAGTTTTTTCTTAAATATGAAAGTCTTTATTCAAATTTAGAATTCTATTAAAAATGAAAGCGTCAATTGTTAATGTGTTTGAATCATCAAAGTTCGCTTGTTCATATTGCATTTTGCTTACCGTATTCTGGGAGAAACCCATTATGCATCACAGGGTGTTTACACATTTAAGGTTATGGTTGTATTCAATCCAAATTTTATCAGATAGAGAATTTATATGCAGTTTAACTACGAGTATATAATAAGGCTTTACATAATCTTTATATATACACATTTTAACATATAGATAACTTACACAATGTTTCAAATGAAATTATAATATAATCCTACCAGTTTGTCAAAAAATGGCTATGTCTCCAAGCATTACCATCGTTTGCCATAACCGAATCATAAATGCGCGGATACATCCCTTTACGTGCGTGGCATTGCACAAAAGGTGTCGAAACGGTCATCCAATGTTCGTTCTAGAGAATTTGTTAGTAAACAATCCGGTGGCATGGCTGTTGCGAAAAGGCTTCTTGTAATAGTCACATGACTTTGTATCCAGGTCATAGTCTTGGGTGCGTCGTATGCGCGCGAATACAGAGCGGGGCTTGCGTAACTCCCGCCATTAGCAACGTTTAACGCGGGTTATTGAGCGTGGCTCTAAAGGAATTGTCATTTGATAAAAAAATGCTTTTGTTAGTCTAGTTGAGGTTATTTTGGGTAATGGTGAAATATATGTATACGGACGTGTGTTATGATTTTGAACTTGAAATTTAGACATACAACCGTCAGCTCAGGTATTGTAATGGTTAAATTAGAGACACGTAAAGGTCGTTAAGTTCTAGAATCTTAGAACTTTATTCTGGAATATTGTAACTATATTTTATTTTGTAACAAAATTTTATGTTGATTTAACGAGTAATTCTAATGAAATATAGTAATTATTATTTACGATCCACATAAATTTACTTCGTAGCTATCAAACCTTTAATAATAATCATTTTATAGCCGACCCTTTACAAAATTTTATAATTTAGTAATAGTTCATGCAATTGGTAAAATATTAATTCATTAGTGACTCTAGACATAGAGTTTTGTGATAATATACATATAATGTATATTAACTTAAATCAAGGTAGTTTTAAACGCACTTCAATATATTACTTGATCACTAACATTTAAATAAACCGGATAATTTATATTGGACCGACTACTTGTATTTCCGACTAGGTTATCATTTCACTGACCGTGCTAACTAAAATAAATTCATTCATAAAAAATTCAAACTCATCAATTGTAAGACCAGAAAGAATTTACCTAAGTCTATTAGATATAAAAAACACGAAAAAAAAACATTTGAATGTTATCGACTCACAAAGCAGATGTATACAAACATTACGTACGCGTATAGTAAAAGTAATTTAGAAACGGTAGACGTTTGTCGTAATTTAAATTTTACTTAACCTAACTGTTTCATTGAAATTTATATTAAAATTACAGAACTTGTAATAACAATGATTTCCTTTGATAAGTAAGAATGATATTTTAATTTAGTTTCTGATTCATATATGTTTTGTCGCTTTTAGACATAGCTGAGCCCCAATTAAATAATTTTCCTGTTTTAATAATAATAATAGAGTACAATTACTCGTAAATTTGTTGATTTATTACGAAGCTATACTATCAATATTAAATCGCACTGACTACGTCTGAATAAACTAGATGTGTGTTCAAGAAGGCGTGCAGTCTGTTGCTTCCATAATATTAGCTAATGTAATATTAACATGTTTCCTTCCTAAAATTATTACACAATATCAAGTCACGTAATTTCACTAGTTCACCAGATAGTTGTTTAGAGTGTCTGTTTGTTTGTAAGTCATTTATCATACTTTGATTTAGTTTATTATTGAATAATAGAATATTATATTATAGGCTATATCTTTGAAGTTATATGCCTTAGATTTAACACACCTGTTAAAATAACAAACGAAGTTCTATCGATCGGTTTAATTGTAAATTAAAGGACAATGCGGCGGAACTTTACTAATTTAGCAATTATCCAATTGTTTGGTTTTATCTTTGTAAATATATTTAAAATGTTCCTTAGAGATCTTGTCACAAGTTAACTAAACACAATCTGATATAACTCAAAATGAAGCTAATGTATCTAACTAAATACTAGGCTGCAAAGCTCAAAATATATAAAATACAGTAGTTTTGTATGCCATATTTTTATAATTTAAGAAATATATAAAATATTTTTACTCTATTTTTGACCTTACTACTTTTAAAATAGTTTTTGCAACACAAGGACAAACAGTTACAGTTCGCTTACTCTTCCTATTAATCGAGGCTGTATTTGTATCTTAATATTAAATTCATTTTTATAATTAAAGCTAAAATTTATTTTTCTTTTAATTGAAAAGTTTCAATAAGGTGGTCAATTATAAAAGATTACGTATGCAACACTTAAGGCTGTTACAATATTAAGAAAACAAACTTTCGCTTACGCAATGGGTGACACAAAACTTATCAAGCGTATCATCCGTGTCGGAAACCTTGTTGTCAACAGAACTACTTTACGATGTTATGCTAACTCATTTCATCAAGCTATTACGAGCACATAATTTGCAATGAAAACTTCGGGTGTTTTCAGGCACTTTTATGCAAATAAACTACGAACTACTTAGCTACAATAATACAATAAAATAAACGAAATAAACTACAATAATAAAATATGCATTATTATTGTCATGCAAGCAGGTCCTGAGTTTCCTTTTGACCTTATTTGAGTTTGAGTTACTAAGTATTTAATTGTCATTATATATTTTTACTTACTTATTTCATTTTATGTTGTTCGTTGTTTTTAAACTGTAAAATATATAGGTGAAGGTTTCCCATGGTACGTAACGATTAAAAATCTGTTAACAATTTCTAATATAGAATTGTTGAGGAAAATAGCGCATGATAATTATATTGTCTTCCTAAGAATATAATTACTTGTTATTTGTCAAAGTAAATACTGAGTAATTTAGTATTTAACTTGAATTTCGTTTTAAAGTATTGGTTACATCTTAATTAATATTGCATTTAATTATACCTTGTTTAAATTGTAAATCTTTCCTTAAATTTTATTCATAATCGTCTCAAAAACAGCCAAAGTTTTATGAAGTGTTCCTTTATATTTTTAGTGTAATATTTCAAGTGTCACAGCTACAGATTTGAACAAAATCAAACAAGAGCACTGGCATAGATTTAACGCAGATTTGGCTCAGTGACAATGCCGTTCGCTTTACATTGTTACTGAATGGAGTAAGAATTTCCCCAAGCGGGTTTTCGCAAGACACCTAGGATTACGACACATTTTAAGTTATAGACATTAATTGCTTGCTTCATTCCAGTTACCACGTTATCTGGTATTAAATCGTTCGATTTGCCATGCAGAAAACCTTCGCTTTACTCAAGCCTTTATGACTGTTGAGTCTTAACTCTGGCTGATTTCAGCAATATGTCACTTGACGAATCTTTGTTAAGACTTTAGATTTATTGATGAAATAACTATTAACTTTACTTTGCTATTAGATTAATAACTTACATTACGAATAAGTACTAATAAACTCAAGTCTTTCAAAATCGTTTCTCAGATTTTAAGACTCTAAATATGCAATACTAAATATTCATTAGTTAGTCAAGGGTCAAATTAAAATGATCATCAGCTGCATAATTTCAATTAATAAACGCTCAAATTCGCGTAAAGATCTCTACTATTGTTGGTCCAACAATGACTAACATTTTATATAACTGAATATTGAGATGATTAGAAATCGCACATACCGATTGAGTAACGTACTTGTTGACTTCTATTCTTAAATCAATAAGGAAACGTACCTTTATCGAACATGATATCACGTGTTTATACGTATGCAAATACCGGTCCGAAACGACATTCACTTTTTGCATGTCAACGTAGTCTATTTACATCCAAAATAATTAAATGTATCTGTTAATTGGCTGATCTTTTCAATATCATTAATCAATTTATTGTTTCATTTTTTTCATTTGGGTTGGTTTTTAGTCTTTTATTTCATTTATAGTATAGCTTCGTATCTGTAATAAACTATCGAAGGTGAAGGCGAAAAAAAACTATTATTAATCGGTTATATTATAAAGCCATTGTTAATATTGATTCTATTCAATTATTATAAATATTATTAGTTTAAAATCCAATTTAGTAGAAAAAAATAAAATCTAATTCGATATGTATATTTAGTTAATAAATACATCAATATATTAACCTCGAGTAAATACAAAACAAACCTTGAAATTATTCAGAGTAAAACCAGCGAACGACGCAAATATTTTCATATTGTCAAAATCATATAAAACGTACATACAATTTCTAATTTCGTATTCATCGAGCTCTCTCTCGAAAGCCCAGTGTGTTAAAGCATAATTAATTCGCCGCTTCACGTAGTAACCGATTACACAATGTGTTGCATGACTTCTTCAAAAGGTGATGCAAGTTGTTATATGATAACGTGGACGTAACTGAAGGTCGATACGAGGCACTACTAAGGAATTCAGTAGCCAATTGTATTTTCACTCACTCTTACTTATTCAAAGTGCATGGTATGGTATTGTACGGGAGGTAAAAAGGATGGTAACTAGCTGCTGTTCTTCCTGGTATTCCGTAGAGGGCAACTAAGGGACTAGGGGTATGTGGAATCAATTGGGTGATAGGCTAGCAACCTATCACCAATATTTCGTATGATATAAAAACCCCAGTCAATATATATGCTACTAAGTGACCAAGAAAATATTTTCATGTCTCTAAGAATCATGTCCACTCCGAAAAGGATTAAAGGACGTCAATATATGTGTAAGTATATGGTATGATATCTATGATCCAGTAAAACACAGCTGTTGAAAGATAAACCATTAAAATGTTACTTTTATAGGGCAATCATAATATTGTTATTACACCTTACCAAGCTTTCTGACATACATTTCTAGCTTATTGCATTTAACTTATAATGATTATTTTATGATTAATCCAATAAGTAGGTAGGTGATTAGACTTTTATTTTCACAAGGTTTTTCTAAGTAAGTGGATATATAGAATAAGGCATTGAGTACCAAATGTGGCACTGACTGTTGTTGGTACCGGAGGCTAAATCAATTGCGATCTGGCATTGAAGTGTTATTCGAATCACAAAGGCCTATGTGTTTATTATTTAAATGCGCTTTGCGTTCGACCTTTTATGTGGAGAGAGCTTTATGTTACGTCATATTGATCGCTTTTGAATTCTAATTTAGCTAAATGAATCGCAGCTCTGTTACTATTTTCAATACATATGTATTCGCGACCGCCAAACGCAAAAAACTGACAAGTGGTAAACCGTGTCGCCATTTAAAAGTGCTGACTATTTGCCTTCTTCAAGGAATAGTAGGTTTCCTGTTAGTAACTGTTGTTGCTGCATTTCGTAAAGGCATATTCACTAGTCAGAGTATATTTCCAAAATGTATTATAAATATGTATTTAATATATACCTCTTCATGCAGCAAAGTAATTAATTTTATCGAACAACGCCAAAAAATATGAATTTCATAAAAACATGTAAAGTTCATTGTAACTTTGCACGATGGGTCAACCTTCGATGTTGCTATACGCAAGGATATTAATAATCAAGCTGAGATTGACTTTATAGGTAATTTGGGGTGAGTGAACCAATGTTGTATAAAAAACTAGCGATCGTCGGGTGATGCTATTTTTTTATAATTCTTGGAAATATTTAGAAAAGTAATTTATATGGTGTGGCCAAACAGGTTGGTAAATAACATTCTGATAACCGACAGGTCACCTTTAGTAGTTAGCAACAATACTTTGTATAGACTGGATGTCGTAACCGGATTATGAAATGAATAGAATAACACTTATATAAGTTTGGCGATACAAATGACATTTCGTTTAAATTAGTTGAACCAGTTTGTTCCGATAGCATGACAAAGACAAAATACCAGCGACGAAAACATATAAATAATCAAATACTCACAGTTTATTTTATCAGCCTTAAACTATTCAAAGTAGTAGATATAAGTTATAGTGCAAGTATTTAATATAATAATAAAACTAATGACTGAGCTACGTCGAATGTAAATAAAATACATCTCAAATGCTGAATTAAAGTATTTAGAGAGAAATATTAACTTAAAACGAGGAAATATTATTCAAATTACTCATGTAATGAATAAGATCTCATTTTAAGGTTACGAGTTTTTATATTTTTTCTACAAGTTATACCTTAAATAACGTATTCAGTAGGTATATTTATTTATTTATTGTGAAATTTACTGGGACAATTAAACGATCAGAATCAACGTAAGGTCGCAACATAATTAAATTATTATCACAAAAAGTACTTTATTTGAGACCAAACAATTAATCGTAAACAATGATGTATTCAGTCCCCACTCGGACGAAGCCAACCTTTTTACCCGAGACAATGTCAATGCCTCGAATAGAAAGTATACCGATAATTAAGCACCAATGTTGTCTATTCTATAGCAAGGTTTGAATATACATAGTTACAATTTTTAAAGCCCAGACCCTTTTGAATAAATAGGCCCAGTTTCCTGACTCTTGCTCTTCTTATAACACTATAACCATATGGATATAAATTTGTTAAAAGTTTGAAGAAACGCGTTGAAGTCTAATCCATACGAGTCACGCATGATTACTGATTTTAAATATTTACGTGTATTTTTTTATTTAACAATGGGATTACGACAACATGTGGCAAGGCATCATATTTCTAATAACATAATTTAGTTTAAGGGTATGATAAAAATATAGATGATTGATACAAAAATCTGAAAATTACAACTTACTGATGTATAAGCAAAATGTTTTTTTTTCGTAATAAAGCCATACATTCAACTTCGGAATGCTCAACATACCAATAGTCTGACATTTAAATGTATTATGGCTGTAGCCGTAAAATGTATTCAGTTCTTCCTCGTTCAACTAACCAGTTTTATAAATATAGTGAACATGTATTTGTAATGAAACACAAAGTTATTTTGACGTATCGCACATATACCAACACATACACAAAACAACATACATCATCAAGTTTCGTTTCTTTATTTTTAATTAAAATATAAGACAATCACTTGCTTAAGAGCTTTCTGGACTAAGACAATGATATTAATAAACTGTGGAAAATACCGATGCAGAGTTATAAATGAAGTCTTAATATTTTGGTGATACTTTATTACGAGAAATAAGCTTAAATATTTTGTAGTACCTATTTATACTAGTGTTTCATCTAATAGGTATTCTGTTTATGACAAGAGTTTGTCATGTTTGCTCTTAAAATATGTTTTAATCAATAGTTAAAACACATGTAATTTTACATTTTCGAAAGTTTTAAAACTGTTAATCAAAGCATAAAAATTTATACGTTTACTGCCAATTAAAAACAAAATGAACCTATAAAACACATATACCTATCATCAGAAAATAAACAAATGCGCTTAAGTGTTTTATCGAAGTCACGCTCGGAAGTTCATATAATGAAGTCCAATAGAACAATCTGCAATTCGATGAGGCATTTCGCTTTTTGTCTCGATCGTGACCCAGATGTCCTCAGTTCTGTTCCTGCAGAGAATAGCCAATAAATCTCTTTTGACCACAAAGCCTCCTAGGCTAGATTAATGTCTCAATGCTGAACTGTCAGTCGGTTATTGTCTAAAAGCCTTCAAGGAACTCAGAATCCTTGAGGTGGAATTGCTTTGGTATTATAATTTGGTTTCTGGTTTTTAAGGGAGAATGATAACCGCTGTATTTTATTTTAGTATTTTCAATGTATTTAATTTAGTTATTCATCGTTACATAACCACTGTTTGTTTATTGAACAATTCAATTTATATTACACATGTTTAACACACATTAAAACGTTATTTCTATAGAAAAGTAGGCAGATATCATCCTATGGTCTTCATCCTATTTAATTATTTTGTCACATTATTTTTGCTTATCAATTATTACGAAATAAATCGTATTGTTTCACAAATTATATCTTGATATCTTATATTGTCGTCATATTCAATCGAAGACTTATAGCTTACCAATTCCCTTTTTTTCAGATTTCACCTGTGTATACTTCTAGTCACTACGTTAGCAGCACAAACATTGTCCCAGAAGCAGACAGACGTGGAGAGCAATGCTGTCCCCAGTGACTTGAGGCGCGCCGTCAGTGAGGCGCTCGCTCTAGAGAAGAGGTTCTTGTTAGGAGACACCGAAATGTAAGTTGAATAGACGTGGTACCTTAATTTATCTTGAGATAATAGCTTTATCCAGCAATTCCAATCCAGCGTAACTAGCTTCCTTTTTACCAGCATAACCCAATGGGCCACTAAGAGAGTCAAGATATCGTAATTTATAAATGGTAATAAACATGTTCTAACTACTACCTACCTACTAAAGGAATACCTACCTTGTTAACAGTGTTTGCTTATGACAGCCTTTATATTTGCAAGCAGTTGCAACAGCTTTCAACTATTAACAACTATTACTTACTTGATCTATGAAGATCTTTTCTGTCACCTATGACAAAGTACACGTAACAATAATAACTTATACAAATAACATAATAGTAGTTACATTACCTAAAAAAGGCTTGATATAACTATAAGAAAAAAGACTAGTCATGCAGCAACTAATAGCAACCCATTCCCCAGTCAAAACTGTTCGGTGGACGAAGAGAGGGACACTCCGTGCCCTCCGAGCAAGTTCCGGAGTGCGAGCGGAGAGTGCAACAATGTGCGACATCGACCCTGGGGCAGACGCGGAGACGTGTTCCTCAGGCTACTGCCTCCCAACTATGCTGATGGTGAGTTTTGAATGATAATATATTAACTTTCGGCCAATAATATCGTTACGAAAGTAATGATTGTTTTAGTCAATATTTACGTTATCGAATCAATCTAAAATATAATGTATAAATATATGTATAAATTAGTATTCACTAA
Organism: Leucoptera coffeella; assembly: GCA_030578115.1. NCBI lineage: Eukaryota > Metazoa > Arthropoda > Insecta > Lepidoptera > Lyonetiidae > Leucoptera > Leucoptera coffeella. The sequence continues at coordinate 43,514 of JAMBLF010000393.1, forward strand.
GTAAACAATGATAATAGTCAGTTATGTGAGTAAGTGAATGGAGAAAGGGTTCAAATCAGTCATTGATGTTTCTTCATAATATCAGTGTGAAGTGATTGTGATATCAAGTTGTTAATGTTAATGTTAATGCTTGCTGTCTTAATTTAGGACTATGAGGGATATGGTTATTGTTTATTGAATGTCGGTGAGTAAAAATAAATGCATTACCTGTCGTATGTACGTAACAGAAATTCTATCTATCTCTGAAGGTTATTAATATTTAAAATATTTCATATTTAACATCATTTTATAATAATTATCATCAATTTAGGCAGGGATCATAGGTGGCCAAAGACATTAATGTGCATATATAGGTACACCTCCGCATACATGTCTATCGGTGATGTTATGATATATTGTTTATTTTTGATCATATATTAGTTAGAAGGACATCATGTCTGATCTTAATTTGTTCTACTTAAATTCCAGACATATTATATAACGTACAATACTCCTTCCTCTATTGACAACCTTTAGTTTGTCAATAGATTTTTTATATGTTATGTTTGAATGACTAATTTGAATACTGTTAATGTGTTTACTTTTTTTACATACTATTAATATTTTTCTTCATACGATTGTTTCATCTATTTACTATTAGTTGTCATCGCATCTTTGACTTGAGTGATGGAATGACGTAACCGACAAGTTAAAGGATAAACCAATACAAATGTTTTCTCGTTAGCAATAGGTATCATCGCGTAGATTGATGCTTGCAGTAATTGCTGTGAAGATTTCCTACTATATTCATTGATTCTTCCGCGAATCCTGTTGTTTATACGTCACGTTATTTTATAGTGTATCGATGGTTAATATATTTGTTAGGTGATAAGGAGATTATAGTTTAATAAACTACATTATACATACAAATATTTCACATTTAAGAAATAAAGTCGATGATGTTAATTTCAAATGTACACTATTTTTGAGTACATTGTGATAATCTTTTAAAAGGTATTCAAAGATTCTAACATAGATTAACTTAATTTCAAAGACGATTATTATTTAAGTTTTACTTTCTTTATACATTCCTTTTTATTATTATTTATCAAAATAGTAAATTGTTACCGTCATGCACAATTAAGTTACTAAATAATAACAATTATTTTTATAACAATGTATCCAAGTACATAATATCTTAGTACTTTTTGGTAAAGACATTCTTGTAGGATTTGTGTAGGCAGCAGTAATTATTGCCTACAATGTATTTAAAAAACAATTATGGAATCATACCCTATAATCACAGTAACCACTCAAGCCTCAGTATCCGCTTATAGCAGTCTGTTGAACTATTCGCAGAAAATGTATAGTTGCTTATAATCTACGTCTAAGCTGTATTAAATATGTATATAATCAATACTTTTTCTTTACATCTCAATGAGAAGAAAGATTGTATTAAACATCATGCTCTCAATCGTAATAAAAAGTATAAAAAACAGCTAACAAGTCCTTTAATTGTTATAATAACTAAAAATTTAAAATAAATAATTAGGTCCAGTTTAAACGGAGCATATTATTAAAGAACACTACGTATTCTTGCAGGAAACTGCCAGCTATAAAACAGGATCTTATTTTCCCATAGTTCTTTCAACATTCTAATTTCAATTTCTACCACCAGGTGTCGCAGAACCGAAATCCTCACCAGCCTTACCCGAAGCCAACCTCGCTGTACACGCAGCCTCCCAGCTGACGAAGCCTTTGGAACACGATTACGTCACAAGCATGGTCGCTGCTTGGGGACAGTTCTTGATGGACGATTTGGTCCAAACTGCTAATGGACAAAAGGTACTTAACATATATATTTATATAATTCAAATAACTTTTTAATCCAATACACATTTTCAAGATCAAGTTTCAGAGATGCAGACACAAAACGATTGTTCATATACGACCATCTTAAAAGACTTATTGGATTAACCATTTGTTTTTATGCACACGGACAAAAAAAATCATAATAGAAAAGTTTGAAACTTTTGGTTGTATGCTTAGGTTCGTAATGTGCATTGTTAAACACAAAACTCTATTTCAAGTTGACGTAGATCTTGGGGCTTGCCAAGATACGTAAAATGATACTAACTTACGATTTAGGTACTAGTTTCTACTAGGTATTTTTTAAGCCGTTGACGAATGCAGTTTTAACTTTGGTTGTCCTTGAAGTTAGGTATGTCAAATTTTATCGCCCACGTAAAATGGGCGTTGTTTTATTATACCTTACCATGCATTTCAGTAATAAAGACTAATATTCATATTTTTCGCGTATACTTCAAAGACATTGTACTTTTGTACCTCCATAAACCAGTATATAGGTCAATAAAACACGATCTTCATGACCAACACGTTATTAATGCCAGGTTTATACACGACAAGTTTTTAAATAAGCTGCATTTAGGTTTAAGCAAGTTTCACCTACCCAAACACGTGAAGGTTGACGGTCGTGACTGCGTTTTGTTCGAAGATTAATATCTGCGGAGATACAAAAGATACGAGGATGTCTTGTCTTGAAGAGATTAGCTTTAACAATCATAACGTCTGTTCACGAACTAACAATCTTATTATAATTTTTGTATGATGAAAAAAGTTTACCATTCCTTGAAGAAAAAATGACTTTAAATACGGAAATATAGACATAAAGTGCACTTAATTAATTCTAGTATAAAAATATTAATTGAAATATAATGTTATAAAAATCATAATTCAACAAAACAAAATATCCAAAAACCCACACGTTTTCCTTATCTAGTACTCTACATTCCAACGACCACAATTCATCATTGTTCCCAAACCTAATGGAACCTTTCGCCTCTTATCGAGCCATCTCGTGTCCATATCGATACACATCAAACGATCCATTGACAGTTTCACAATAACCCAAACCACGTGATAGCGTTGAAAGGTTGACTCAGACTGGGTGAAAGTACGAGTAACGTGATGTAACAACTGTTTTGAGATGCTACAACAGTTCCGGGCATAGGGGTACAGGTTATACCTGATTGGTGTATTAACATAACTGAATAAATGTGTTAAATGTGGATAGTATAAACACGCATGTTAGCATTGTTATGCCTCGCAATGTATAAGGTTCGCGTGTCTAACGAGACGGTTGTAAAGGTGCTGGCTGTGTGGGTAAATTTAGCACACTTTTTAATAGATAATAATCCCAGTATGTCGTAATTTACCATAATGGTGAATATTGTCTTAATAATGAAAAAGGTATCTATTCTAGTGGTGTTATTGCAAAATATTAAATAACAAAATAATATGGCAGAGTAAGATTGTTAATTCGTTACATTTTGTATAAAGTATTCTGTTAGAAAGTAGATTGTTAGTTGCTATTAAATATGAGGAAAATAGAAATATACCTAATGTCTTAAAATCATTTTCTAACAGTCTCACGCCTGAAGCAATCATCAAGTCACAATATAATAGCGTGTTAACAATCCTTGTACTTAAAATTTAATCTTACAAAAAAATGACAATACAATGAATTATAAACAAATACATTTTGTTTCCCAATCCCAAATCCTCCTTCAGTTGTAAAAATAATAAACTAGGAGCTATAATATAGAATTTAGATAACCTGTAGCTAGCCCAGCGCCAATAGATTCTTATAATACTAGTCTTTTAGTCGCCTCTTACAATGTACCAGCATGAAAGGCTGCTAGCATATCACGGGATAGTACTTCTTTAACTCTACCTTTTATTTTTGTTACAGGAATGTTCCGGTAAAGGATGCAATTACTCCCGATCTGCTCCAACAAGGAACATTGATACATGTGGATTCGGTAATAACATAAACACTATTGACCTTTAGTTTACAATGAAATATCCCGCCTTTTGATTCCACCCACAATTTTCAGCTTTAGATATTTATGTATTTACGTTTGTGAATATATATAATTAGCATAGGTTAAATACTCATAGATCTTAGATAGTATTTATGCACCCATTGAATTTCATGAATTGTCAACGGTCAGCAAAGAATTGTAATATTTTAGGACCTCGCTTTAGAATTATACTATACTCGTACATACTAAACTCATTGCTTAGTTAAATATATTAGTGAAAGTAATCGAACAAAAAGCAATGGTTATAAACTTTACTTCAAAGATTTAAATTAAGAAACTTTTTGAGAAGTAATTTCTGTTCGAAAATTACCATTTAGGAATTTGGTATCATAATATTTTTATTGAATATTAGCACAAATTATCTTGTAAATATTCATCATAGGATGTCCCTCCATATTTTGAGTAGAGCAATAAGTATTTATTATATGATTCTACGCATACATATTTACATAATATCACACAACAAAAACATAGTAATAATCATCACAAACACTGCACATCTACGCCGATGATAAATGACCTCCGAATACGAAATTAGTAAAAGACACGCGGAAGTGTTATTTAATGAAGTCGAGACTCAACCAAGATGTTTCTTTTTTATTCTATAATAGTAGTTCAGTGTTGGAACCGGTTATATACTAGGAAGAAGTCGTAAAGTACTTTTTCTTTGGTCCTCCCGATATGTACTAATAATGCACGTATTGAACATCAATAATCTCTTGTTATTGTTTTATTCGTTTAATAACTAGATATGGCAGGGCTTGTGTCGATTATGTAGCTTATATGGAAAACTAAAGAGACACTAACAAACTGGATTTCAATACTCAACAAATGCACCAAATAACTTCTCCAAAGAAACATGTGAATAAGTAAAATCCTTTACTGACAATAACTATTCAATTAAGTAATTTAGAAAAGTAAGGCATAGCCTTTAAGGGTTAAAGAAAGTTTGACTAAATTCATACATAACTACCATATATCCTATAACATTTATATAACTTTAGTATGTACCTTGAATAGGTTAATAATTTACCTAATGTTTACAGAATACCGTGATCAGATGAACTTGGCCACAGGATTCTTAGACGGGTCCTCTTTATACGGAAGTTCAGAGAAGGAGCTCCGCTCTTTGAGATTATATGATGCTGGAAAGCTCGACCTCAGCTCTTGCAGAAAGTAAGTATAACAATATTCACGACCAAAATTGAACCTTACGAAGTAGTCAGAAGTCCAAGTGTCCCACTCTGACACAACGGAGTTAGTGATAACACAGCGATGTCGAACCCACATATTAAACAGTTAATACGTAACATGAAGTCGTACATTCCAAGCACTGACTATATTCAGTAAGAGTATTACTCAAAAATATTACTTTAAAAATACTATATTACTTGTTTGAGCTCACAATTTAATGGAATAAAAATAAAGCAAAAATCTTATTTAATAAAGATAATAATCAGAAATGGTAGAAGAAACTAAAACAAATATAGAACTGCGCTAGTGCCAACATTCATTCGCATTTTGAAACACCTACAACCTTCTTATACAATAGACGCTCAAGTAACACTTTCATTTTCTTTTGTAATAAAACAAAAGAATTTATTGTGCTGTAGAGTAAGTTTTGAGAGACTTGTTGAAAAAGTACTAGTTGCTACTAAAAAATAGAATATATTATACACTTCACGTGTCATTCTCGGCTAATGCGAAGTAGACTATTTATTTCTACATCTAATGTATGTTTCATTAAATAGTCAACATTCAACGTGATAGGTGGTTTTCCATGTCACTGTATAAAGCCATAGACTTTTCCCTATTTTAAAAAATAGACAGGTTTCCTTAGGACGTATTTTCTTTCCGTAATAATAAAATAGATCAATTTATATAAATCCCAACTAGAAAACGTGAAGAGGATAATTGCATGCTGATACTGGTTTATTGTTTACTGAAGAGCTATAAATGTAGTAATGTTTTTCCCACATTTGCGATCAGCCTATTCACGCCAAAGGTGTACAAACATGAATGCTTACAAAGACTATGTCAGAGCGATTGATTGTTTTATAAATATTATTTACAATTCAGTCAAATACAAATAAAATAAATAAGTTGTATAGTAAAGTAATTAGAAAGTACTTGTAGAACAAATTTGTTAAAACGATATTTTACTTGCCAGTTCATATAATGTAATATATTGACTGTAAAGATTATGTTAATATTAAATAACAGTATGACATGATAAATACATTAAAAAGTGTATCACACACACAATAATAAACATCATCGATCTGAAATCTGTTTTGGGTATCCTAAAGTTTTAATAGAAAAGTCAATAATAATAATGAAATAAAGAAAAATCGACGAATAATTACTTTAAGACGATAACATTTTTTCAGATTTAGTATCATATTTTGATTTCCATGCATTTAAAAATTAATCAAAGAATCGAATCGAGTGAACATTCTGGTTGCATCGCTACTATTATGAGCTAACACACTATTGTTGTACTTTTTCAGTTGTCCTCGATTGAAAAACTGTTGACGCGGTTAATAATGATGTTTTTTGTCCAAGCTCACTAACGAATTATTTTTGTTAATTTATGCTGTGACAAACGTGGATAATTTGATAAATGATGATCGGACACGAAATATTACAAAGGGAAATTATTAATAATTCCATAATTTAATACAATGCTCACTCAACAAGGAAAAAATTATACATATACCTATAAGTTACAAACAAAGGTGTAAGAAATTTTTTAGTACTTTTTAAGTAACGTGACGGTTATTATTAATTTATACGGGTCATATTTGATTAGAACCATTAGCTAGATTTTGCAACAACAATACGTGCGTATGTTATAAATTATTCCATAAGTAGTAGTTTGCCATTAAAAGCTAATTACAGATGAACTCAAAATGCTGTCATTATATTATTGTATGCAAATAGTACCAGGAACTGAGCATATTACTGTCAATGTTTGCATGATTTGTACATGGTCGAAACCATAAGGTTTTCCTTTAGCTTTTTTATGATAGATGAATCAGATAGCTTTTATTAGGGCCAAATTTATTGAGTATCGATTGCGAAATGCTCATTAAAGCATGTTACATAATTGCATATATATTAAAGAAAAATGGAAACCACAAACTACACGTATAGAAGAATAATGATTATAAGTAACCATCGTGAAAGTTACTGTCATAAATATACTATAAAAGTCTCGTAAAATATCTATGTATGTTTAGGAAAGTTTAAAGAATGACCGTAACACATGTACAGTTATTACATAGATATTCAAATACGAAGAGCGTTGTCTTCCTGCTCAGCTTAGCATTCTTAGGCATTCAGACAAGTTTGGAAAGTTGTGTCTTTTATTTGTACCATTCCATACAAGTGACATAAACGCGGAAATTGGGAACTTACTTAAATAAAGTACGTAAGATGTATAAACAAGAACGACTGGTTTTAGGTTTGTTGCGAGTGTATGCAATTAATTGAAATTAGCGATTCAATGTTTACATAGAAATTCACAGAACTTGAGAGTCACAGAGTCTCTCAAAATTACAAAATTGAACTTAATTATTAAGCATTACATTAACACATCAATATCTCTGGCAGTCCCTATCAACCTTTATCAACTAACTTATCTTTAAACACAAAGACAAAAAAGGAGAAACGCGTTCACAATCATTAACCCATGCGGGGTAGTCAGAGGTTTAGGTATCCATCTCCGCAATCGCGGAGGTATTAATTCTATGTATTATCACGTGTGTATATCTTTAAACACTTACTATCAATTAATTACTTTATTTTGTTTTGTTTAAAACAGCTCACATATTTACAAAATATACATCGATATTTCAACCAAACCATTAACTGTACCTACATCCAATAATGCTATGCGACACCATATACCACGTTATAAACCTAACTAACTCATAACTTCTATTCCAGATGCAACAGTGCCTCACCCACTGCTCCCCTGTACAAGGCAATGGTGGGAATCCACAACAGAATCGCCGGCGACTTGTACGCCTTGAATCCGTTTTGGGATGACGTCACGATTTTCCTTGAAACGAGAAGAATCGTAGCTGCCATCATACAGCATGTTACGTACAATGAGTTCTTGCCTGTTCTACTTGGCGAGGTAGGTTCATACTGTTATTGCTATGATGTAATACAAAATGATATTTAAGATGTGATCTTTGTAATTGTCAAAAAATATTACTTTTAGCAGACGAACATATAATAATAAAGAGTATTAAAAATTATTTAATAATACCTACATAACATAATAAAATTAATTTAGAAAATTACTTATAACTTTCATAGATACTCTAACGATGTATAACTTTCATAGATACTCTAACGATGTTCAATATGTTTCTGTGTATCAGTTTTGTGTGCATCGCTGACCTTAAAACCCTTAGCATTATTACTTAATTACTATAATGCTGTATCTTATAGGTCGGCATGGCTAAGGCAGAACTCAAACTGGCCACCATAGACTTCTGGCGAGGATACTCCAGTGCAGTCAGAGCTGGTGCCTATGCTGAGCTGGTTGCTGTTGCCCCGATTTTTGAAGCTATGATGAACGAAAAACTAGTAAGTATTAAAATAATGTATGAGGATATTATATTAAGTTTTGGTGTAGAAACAAGTGGGGAGTTTAGTTCTTAATTATTCACAGTAAATGCAATTTGTCTTTAAACATAGCTACAAAACTAAAGGTTCTAGTAACATTTTTGTTTAAATTAATCTGCAAACGTATGCGTATACCAAACTATGCTCTAATTTTGATCAAATAATGTATGTTACTATACTTTTTATCTTTTCTCTAGCACAACACAACAGTGACTCTAAACCACTTAGTAGCGACATCTGCCAACGGAGTTTCGAGGTTCCCACCATCATCGAGCTGGGACTTGAGTCGAGCGAGAGACCACGGTGTACCATCTTACTTGAAGCTGCTAAAACTGTGTGAACCCACATCGAACATCAAGTCCTATGCTGACTTTGATAAGCTCGGCTTTGACAGAGCTCAAAAGGAGATGATGGCAGATATGTACAGGTTGGTATTAATTATAATAGATCAATAATTTTGAAATAAAACTTGAGCGTGCCCTTGAAACTCTCACTACTTATAGCCACCGAGTATATAAAAGGCTGTTAAAGAATCTTAATAAAAGGAAAGTGGTTTGTTTACCAGGATTCGAAAAATAGGGATCCGCGACTATCTTTATGTACCCATCTATAGGCCATGATGTGTATTTATGTATACAACTAAAAATAATATACAATAATACTTGTAAAGAAATGTGTTAAGTCACGAATATACTGTAATTCACATGATGTAAAGCCTCTTCATATAACAAATATCTTCAATCATTTCATACTGATTTATGTTTCTAGAAACGTCGAAGACGTGGAACTAATGATCGGTGGTGCGATGGAGGAAGCGGCGACCGGCGCCGTCGTCGGGCCCACTCTCGCCTGCGTCCTTGCGCTGCAGTTCGCTAACGTCAAGAAAAGTGACAGGTAACTTATTCCTCTATGCGATAGTGGACGACTAGTAACGACATCTGTGGAATGAGATGTAAATCTTTTGAGCTGTGGTGTGCGAGTAATAGTTATAAGGATAATTATTGCCCACCTTTTAGTGCGTATGGCTGTGAAGGTATATAAAAATAAAATATAATGCCATCAAGATTAAGTCTTAAAATTTTAAAAATAAAATCTATTAAGTACATTATCTAAGTATACATTGTTTTTGATATGTTATTTTTAACATTCTTCGCATGTCGTAAAAAAGCACGAGTATGCTGTTTTATAACACTGTGTGGATTGATTTATTATTTACTAAATGAATTAATTATTTTCTCTATACAGGTTTTGGTACGAAAATGACATTCCCCCATCATCTCTATCAGCCAATCAACTGAGAGCCATTCGCAAAATCACTCTCTCAGGTCTTCTGTGCTACTCAAGTGAAGGAATCAACAATATTCAACCTAAAGTCTTCGTTAAAGAAGATCCTTACTTGTAAGTTATTCGTAAATATAAAATATATTTCATGCCTGTTTTTACTACGGAGATTACCTCAATATTTCTATCTATAAGGCAGAAGTTGTAAGCCTTATTATAATCAAATGTAACTTATTTACGTTGCATAGGTAGAATTGCGATCGATGTCAGTTACTTCTTCTTTGATTTCTAGTCTAGAAAACTAACAATTCTCTACTGCCTCAAGAATACTCTGAATATATATTTACAACATTCATTATGTTACATAAAAATCTACCATTATTTTCGAGAAAAAAAAGAAAGATTTTCATCACAACAGAAAAACATCTAGTATAAGATCACGATTCACGCTAATGTATGGCTTTTTCACAGAAATGCCGCCCAAAACTGCAACCAACACCCGCACCTTGAGCTGTCCGCGTGGAGAGACGAGAACGGGGCGAAGGCAGCGGAGACCCTGCCCCAGGACATGATCGCCACCGCCTTGGAAAAGGCCAAGAAGGAAATGTCAGAGAGGAAGAAACTCGAGTTCATGCTGTGGGAAAACCGTACGTGTCTTGTTTGTTCAGGAAAAACATACATACATACATTACATACGCTTCACGACTTGTGTATACACAGTCCCTTTTTTATTATGGCGGTGTAGTCAGAGGCTTGAGTGGAAAAATCAGGAAAAACATGGCTTCTTATATATTATTAGGTATTCTATAAAATGGAACAAGAAAGGAAAAGCTTAATTCGCTAAATAAGAAAATAAATGCATGCTTATTGTAGGATATTCATCTGTTATTTCGTTTGGTTTGTTTTTGGTATTGTTTATATGTCAAAAGGTACTGTACAAAAATACTGTGGAATTCTAGTAATAATACTCTTCTAGTTAGAATATTGACTAGTAACTTAACAGATGAGTAGGGTTTTGCATAGTTCAATTGAAATATTTTTATACGATTTAAGAAATTAAGAAGAGTTTATTATTTATAATAACTTAATCAGTTACATTTGTTCAATGATGGTTTTTTCTATAGATGGAGGAGCAGACCCTAAATCGCCCGTAGGAACTGCGTCATCTTTCTCGAAACCCAACAAATACGCCTTGAAGCTGGCCAACACATCTCTCTTCTTTGAGTTCGCCACTAATGAACTGCTCAACTCTGTGCATGGAGGGTAAATATCACACCTTTATACTTTTAATTAATATCATCGTCACTGATATTTTTTAAACAATTTTTGGGCACTCTGCGCTTCAATGACAGCAACAAATTTATTTTATTTATTTTTAAATTTCATTATTTTAAATTTGTTAATGTTATTGTTTTGTGTGTTAAATAAAATTATTTATTTCACTTCTTAAGTTATATTTGCATTGTATACAGATGTGTAGTTGATCGAACCATACCTATCGAATATTTTATATCGCTACATAACCAATGCGTCATTTATTTAAAAGAAACACAATTAAACTATACCATTTTCTACTATTTACCTAAACATTTTAATTACAGACACCGTCGCAAGCGTCAAATCTTCGGAGACTCCGCAGGGTTTGGATCCAACGACTTCGTAGAGGCTTTACAATCCGTCGACTTAAACGGACTCTTGGGTCAAAATCAAGTAGACCCAGTCATCGAACCTGAGTGTGATGAATCGGGCCCTTGTGATCCTGACAGTCCCTTCAGATCGTTCACTGGTTACTGTAACAACCTCAGGAACCCAAATCTTGGCAAGAGTTTGACTACCTTTGCGAGATTGTTGCCGCCTGTTTACGAAGATGGTAAGGAACTTAATTTGCTATGTAATTTTTTATACAACTTCAGGCGTAAAGGATTTGTACATTCTATATACAGGTGAAGTTAATACTTCATAGTAAGTTCATGATCATGGTTGTTTATTTAAGGTTGATAGTATTAGGTAGTTAGTATTGTTTAAATATGTACTTATTTAGGTACGTTATCTTTTAATATAAGCCAGCCTACATTTATTTTATCTTACTCAAGGATTTTTGTAAAGAAAATCTACAGCCTAAACACAAGATTACCCTTAATATTACAATGTAATAAAGTCAATCATGCATTTTGTACATTTATCTTTTTATTTTTGATTAGTTATGCAGTAGTTAGTTTATTTAGTTAGTTATACTTAGTAAAGTATAGAAAAGTAAATATTTTTCTATCTCCAGGTGTAAGCCGACCCCGTATAAGCTCAGTGACTGGTGCCCAACTGCCTTCACCGCGTGTCGTGTCCACAGTCATCCATCCCGATATATCGAACTTGCACACGAGGTACACGTTGATGGTGATGCAGTTTGCTCAGTTCCTGGATCACGAACTTACTATGACGCCTATTCACAAAGGTGAGTTTGTAATGCGTTTTTGATATATTTGCGATGATTTCAGTGAGAGGTTGTTCCTCTAAGTATAGACAGATATATAAAGGATACTATTCTAGTAGTATAAATATGCTAAGTATGATGGTTTTTAATTTAACGTAACTAGGTACTAGAATTAGTTTGTTTACGAATAAATAATTTAAGTAATTGTTATAGTAGATATTAATTTAAAAAAATTCTTAGTCTTATGTAGTATTGAATTGATAGTTTACTTTAATCGATATTATACACTGGTCTTTACCTTATGAAACCGATCGTGACGTAAAGGTATGCACGTAAACACATGTCCTTTCAAATCGAAGCTAATCCTTTTACAACTTCCCATTCAATTTAACATTTTAATCGCATAACCACAATATTAAATAAAAAAACTTGTTACAGGTTTCCACGAATCGATCCCCGATTGTCGCTCCTGCGATTCTCCCCGAACCGTGCACCCTGAATGCAACCCCATCCCTATTCCACGGGGTGACCACTACTACCCAGAGCTTAACGTCACGTCAGGAGAACGATTCTGCCTGCCCTTCATGAGGAGTTTGCCTGGACAGACTGGGTTAGGTAAGTTGGTGACATTGAAATTTGATGCATGTTTTCTTTCATTTAGGTTCGTTATGAACTTTTTAAATGTATAGATATATTAATAATTTAATAGTAAGTAATAGTTATTGGTGCTCATGCTCGAGTGAACTTTCAAAAAGTTGCAAACACGTTGATGTAGCCATATGTATGGTTGTTATTGTACCATAGACCTCATTTTCACCAATTAAACACGAATTGTCAATGAAGTGCATCGTTATTCAAGAATTTTGTATTCGATAGTTCCAATTTATTTTTTACTTTAAATTATACATTAATTTGTATGGTATTTAAAATAACCCTTCTCTCCTCAGGACCCCGTGAACAAGTAAACCAGAACAGTCCCTACATAGACGGTTCTGCCATCTATGGTGAGAACCCTTGCGTCGCCAAACAACTGAAAGGTCTCAATGGAAGAATGAACGCCACACTTCACCCCCTATTGTCCAAAGACCTGTTGCCAAGGTCAGACAGTCACCCAGAGTGTAAGGCGAAGTCTGGATACTGCTTTATTGCTGGTAAGTTGAACTTATTTACATTTTATGCTATTTGTAATGTATTTAAAAAAACGAATCATTAATAAAAAAATGGAAACTCATAATTTAACTTATTGCCAGAAATCTATTTCTGAATATATCAGAAAAGGAGCTGCAATAATAAATTTAATTCGACGTAGCTCAGTTGTGTGGGGCTTAACTCTGTATCAGTGAGTACAGGGTTCGAATCCCGCTTGAGAATGTACCGATGGATATAACGTTTCTTAATAAAAATACATTTGCGGTGAGGCAAAATATCGTAAAGAAACGTACCTGTTCCCCGATCATAAGTGCTTGTAAATAGCGACATGGCTTGCCATCTGTCACATTGAGTACTAACCATCTGGTCAACACATAGGTCCGAGGTAGTCATAGAATACTACCTCCGCGATTGCAGAGATGGATACCTGAACCTCTGACTACCCCGCATGGGTTAATAAGTGAACGCATTTGTCTTTATTAACAAAATATCGGCTTGAATATTTTTATTTACTAATCTATAACTTTTTCAGGTGACGGTCGTGCCTCCGAACAGCCGGGGTTGACAGCCATTCACGCTATTTTCCTTCGAGAACACAATCGTCTTGTCGAGGGTTTAAGAGGAGTAAATCCTCACTGGGATTCAGACCTACTCTACGAACACGCAAGAAGGATTTTGGTTGCGGAGTTTTCGCATATCATTTACAACGAGTTTCTACCGCGTCTGCTGTCTTGGAACGCTGTCAAATTGTACGGCCTTAAATTGCAGACATCTGGTAATTATACACAATATGTTTATAATAATATCGCTGCTTTAAAACTAAACTGAAGAAACTCGAAAAAAATTTATCTCAAAAAGATTAAATAATAAGTACATAAAACATATTGAATTTAATAAAAACACAAAAAAATTATTTATATTTAATCATTTTTTTAAATTATATGCAATTTAATGTCAAAAATATATCAACTATATTATAAAATAACATTTTTTGCAAAATAGTGTTTTTTGAGTTTCTTCAGTTTAGTTTTAAAGCAGCGATATGTTATGTATTTCTCGAATTATGTTTGGGGATGATTGTGATTCTTCATCCGTCAAGTTTATCTCTCTGGGTAATTTAAACATTACAACAAGTAAGTTTTACAACTTTCAGTACAGTTTAAGATTAATTGCTTTTGAAAATTGGTTCATATCAACCAGCATAGTAGTACCTCTGAAGACCAATCCATAAATTATGAACATCGAACGTCTCTAAACCAGAGTAGTAACAAAATACATGTCATAATATACTTTGGATACAAAAATATTTTCGTGCTTCTTATGGTGCTCAAAACTTTGTGAGTAGCAAGTACATTATTTCCAGGTTACTACAAGGAATACTCGCCCACCTGCAACCCAGCTGTGGTGACAGAGTTCGCGGCAGCAGCTTTCCGTATCGGTCACTCGCTACTGCGGCCACATTTGCCAAGATTGTCACCCACGTACCAACCCGTGGAGCCCCCGATTCTACTCAGAGATGGGTTCTTCAGACCTGACCTGTTTATGTCTGTGAGTAGCTTCTTTATTATTACATAAAGTATAATTAAACTGATTACTATTTAGTTGTATATGAAGTCAAATTTAATTATTTCTATCGGAAAAATGAAATGAAAAAATATAATTCTAGTATTTAAATATTTACCTTATGTAAAAAAAATATGTGATCCTATAATATGAAAGGAAAATATATGATCCTGTTCTCACAATTAATTGTCTCTACAATCTACCTCTAAATAACTGACAACAACAGTTATATATTTAGAAACTTAATATTGACTATTCAGTATCAAATACCCAAAGAATACAAACTCTAACCTATACTTTCTCTTTTCACCAGCACCCCGAGTTGACAGATGAACTGATGCGTGGTTTCTCTTCAACCCCCATGGAAACTCTTGACCAGTTTATCACCGGCGAAGTCACCAACCACTTGTTCGAGGACCGTCGTATTCCCTTCTCGGGTATCGACTTGGTAGCTCTAAACATTCAGAGAGCCAGAGACCATGGAATACCCAGTTATAACAACTACAGAGCTCTGTGTAATCTGAAGAGAGCTACTACCTTTGAAGATTTGGCTAGGGAAATTCCTGAGGAAGTCATTGCACGGTTGGTTTTCTCAATATCTAGGTTTTTTTGCGAAATGTGCCGTGTCAATAGTTTTGTGTTGAAAAATTAACTTTGTATATCAAAATATCATACAAATTATCGCATCTAAATTACGAGTATAAGCATAATTTGTTTTAAAGTAATTTTTATTATTACATAAGTCCACATTGAAATTAGGTGACTGTTTATTTCAATTTTATTTTATCAATAAGAAATAAAAATCCAGCGCTGTTAATCTTTTGATCCAAATATAACCTAATAAAACAGTCCTATAATACACTACATCCATTCCAATTCCTTCAAAAATTTGTACAAACAAATATACTTCTGGACACATCTATTGGCCCACCTAGCATTTTCAGTTTCTTTTGGTCCTAGCTAAATTTTTTTATTAGGTCGAGTTAAAATTTTTTATGCAGTTTTTAACCTGGCATATTCACAATGTCATTAAATAGTCTTTTTTTGAATTTCGAACACAGAATTTAAAGAAACAAAAGTCAATTTGGAGCCTGTGTGTTGATATCAAGCAATCGAAACCTAAACTCTAAGGTGGGCCAATAGATGTGTCCGGAAGTGTATTTTCATTTAACTCAAACTCCCATTTCCTCTCCTCCAGCCTGAAGCGCATCTACCCCACCGTGGACGACATCGACCTGTTCCCCGGGGGCATGAGCGAGCGGCCCTTGCAGGGAGGTCTCGTGGGACCCACCTTCGCCTGCATCATCGCCATCCAGTTCCGACAACTGAGGAAGTGTGATCGGTTCTGGTAAGTTTTTTATTTATTTTCATTGAAGGAAAATAAAGGGAATTTTATATCAAGGTTATGTACCCTAAACGTTATAAGGCATAATGTATCCCGAAGATCTCTTAGCTAGAACTACAACTTTCTCTTGTGAACTAGAGATTTTCTTAGATGATTTTAGGCAGTCGTTCATGACAAAATCAGACACGAAAAATGGCATATTTACTAATTTATAACACCTACTAAAGACGGGCAAAAAGACGGGCATATTTAGTGTGCGTTCGCGCAGCGGAATGTTGTTGAATTTAAAGATTTTAATTATGCAGATATTTAGTGTATGACGTCGTATAATTGTGTATGGTAAAAAAAAAATTGTGCACGCAGTCATTGTGGAGAAATTCACCAAAACTTTTTTTGATCCATTGACTTTAGAAGAAAAGAGATGTGTCCAAAAATTTTCTTTTTTAAATGTATTTGACTATGACAGAAAGTAGGTACCGTTTACGTAGGTACTTTATTTAAGTTTGCGCTTGAGACTTGAGATATAATCTAAATACAGTGTAAACTCTTTATAACATTATTCTCTATAACGATAAACTCTCTATAACATAGAAAAGACCACAATTTGGTTGGTTTACCTTAAAACCCATACATTGATACACTCTTTATAGCGCAGCCGCCATTCTCTATTACGAAGAATACTTAATTGTGGTCTTTTCTATGTTATAGAGCGTTTATCGTTATAGAGAATAATGTTATAAAGAGTTTACACTGTATTTAGATTATATCTCAAGTCTCAAGCGCATACTTAAATAAAGTACCTACGTAAACGGTACCTACTTTCTGTCATAGTCAAATACATTTAAAAAAGTAGGTGTACAAAAATAAATGACCTATAAATTATATCGAAACAACAATTGTGTTATCACCTGTACCAATTCAATACCGGTATTATACTGTAAATTTTGGGATGTTACCTAAATATATTGCACGGCCGCTTTTTTGTAGCTATCCGAACTTGGTCGGGTTATGTAGGTTTTCGATGCTTCGTCAGTATTATAATTGTTTTTCTTTAATTACTGAATTTAATGACATGAAATTTTGCATGTGAATAGTTGAATGAATACACTAATTATTGGCATACATTTTACCATGCAATTCCTTTAGAACGTCATGATATTTGACTGCTTTGTAAACAGTGATCTATTCGTGGTAAATTGTCCTATAACTCTTTAATTACTAACGGAACATCATTGATATTTGGCAACGTGTTGCAGACACTTACAAGGTTTGTATAAACGTGAAAATCTAGACCACAAAGTGCATACTTTAAGAACTAAGACCTAATAAGCGTATTTTACGTTTATATTTTTATCTTTTAAGCCTTACGTTTTTTTTTCTAAATCTGTTTTTAAACAAATATAAACAAATTCAAAACAACGTATGTAAAAATCTACAGCTCTCTATGTAAGCGCTTTGTATGAAAACTAGCTAATGGCCAAACGTTCGCGTAGCGGAAACTTGAATTTCTCCGAAGTTTATGCATGCACAAATTTTATTCATACATACACAATTACATACAAATACACACTAATTTTTGGACACATCTCTTTTCTTCTAAAGTCAATGGATCAAAAAAAGTTCCGCTGGGCGAACGTTCGCCCAGCGGAATCAGTTTTTGGTGAATTTCTCCACAATGGCTGCGTGCACAATTTTTTTTTTACCATACACAATTATACGACGTCATACACTAAATATCTGCATAATTAAAATCTTTAAATTCAACAACATTCCGCTGCGCGAACGCACACCATATTTACTAATTTATAACACCTACTCAGGGAAGTTTTCATATTATTATTCGTATTTCATAGCATACATATATCACATCCTTTATAAATATCTCACCCATTTCACTGAATAACCTACAACATGCAACTCCAAATAAATAACACCATTCCCCATTCCTAAAGGTATGAAAACGACAACCCAGCGGCTCGCTTCACCGAGCACCAGTTGGACGAAATCAGGAAGACCACCTTCTCCAAGATGCTGTGTGAGAACTTCAACATTAACAGCGATATGCAACGCGCTGCTTTCGACTTGCCCAGTCACTTCTTGTGAGTATAATATGTTACGTAGATCTTTATAGAGAATAAGATCAATTGTTCTATGTCGATGTTAAATGATGTAATTGGAACAATATTAATTGTTGACGTTAAATGATTTAAGGTATAATTTGGAAATAGATCATTTATAATTTTACAACTTTAATATACTTTAACTTTATAGAATCATTTTTTATGACTTTGCATCAATAATCTTCAAATGGAGCGAAACAAAATGTATGGATATACGAAGTAGTAGGACCGAGTATGGAATTGTTTGCGCAGAATGCAAACTCCAGCTTCTGTAGTGACAATATTCATTACGTTCTCGTCTCTCTTACGATAATCGTTTTGTTTTAATAATTTCACTGCAGACTAATAGTTGAGTCTTGTTATTCTTTTTGTTTGCAGTGAATAAAATTAAATCTTTCTTTCCTTTCTTTGATTTTGTATTATCATCATCAACAACATATCTGAGACCACATCTTCCTGTCAGCCTGTAATGTAATTTATAAACTCATTTTATAGGAATCCACGTGTGCCCTGCTCGTCACTGCCCATGGTGGACTTATCAGCCTGGAGGGAAAGCTCGGCCCAAGGCTGCTTGATCGCCGGTCGGTCAGTAGCCGTAGGGGAGTCTGCCTTCCCGTCGCCTTGCACCTCCTGTATTTGTACCAGTGAAGGGGTATGTTCTATTTAGATAAAGATATGGATATTCTTTAAACAAATGACGAAAGTCTTGAATTGAATCATACATAGCAATCACGAGTAGTGTCCAAAGTAGTTGCGGCAAAGTGAAAGGACACGCTTTTCCTTTTTTCAAAATTATATTACATCGTGACTGTATTATCTTTCAAGATTATACGAGACTTGTCTGACTACTATCCTACGTTTCAGTCAATATCGAAACTAGGTGTCCATCACTGTTCACAGCTACATAAAAAAATATTAATTTGTTATCCATTCTGCAGGCTCAATGTGCGTCCCTGCGCATCACAGACTGCGCCCAGTTGCTCCGCGAGTGGCCGCGAGAGGCCGTGCTCAGGGACGACGTGTGCGCCGCGCAGTGTGGCGCCGTCACCCCCGAGAGGGCGCGCGCGGCGAGGCGGCCGCAGCCCAACTTCAAGTTCCCAGACCTCTCCGCTTTCATCACCAAGTGAATGTAATGTGAAATGAATGAATAGAACTTGATAATAAGATGTTGAATATCGATAAACGTCTGTACAGTTGCAACAATAATGCATTGATTTACTCAAAACTAGGTTTATGGTTTGTTGAAACAAGTTCTATTGAAGAAAAGTGTAAATGAAATATGTAATTGATTTAACGATATTGCCAGAAAGGTGTATTCTCATTCTTGATGGCAATAGTCGTAGAAAAACAATGATTAACAATGTTTTAATTTATAAAGATTAATTTTAAAATGTTACCCCTACTGTTCGGATAAGGGCTTTTCAAAATACCCCTCTTCAGATAACTTTACCATCATGTTACCATGAAATTATTTTTTCATATGAGTCCTATACTTAATAACATGGCTCATCCTTTCTTAACTTTTCTCTAAACTATTTAAATTTTGTTGCCTTATACAATTGAATATTATTTTATTTCTTGGATTGACTATCTTCGCCCTAACTAAATATTTTTACTTTCCTAAATATATACCCCTGTCAACATTAATCGCATGATTTTGATTCTATAGGATACTATAAGATTAATGAGATATGTAAGTGTAAAATCTAATCGTCAAGAAAAATCTTATAGTGTTCAATAGGTCAAACGAATTAAAGTTGGCAAGTATATAATATTTATCACCTTATTTTGTCCCACAAAATAATCATACTAAAAATTGTACAAAGATAATCTAGTTACCTTAGTGTGGACTTCTAGTAATGTGGTCTTTTCTTAGATTAATACTCAAAATGTCAAAAAAGAGTATAGTGTATTAGGTAACCATTTGTAGCCATTATTAGCTTTAATGAGTATCACGTCGACTAGTGTAAAAATATTTTGTGAGCTAAGTTATTACGTCATCCACGAGTAAAATATAGAACTAGAATGTAAGCAATCAATTTAATTAAGCGGTTCATTAGTAATTTTTACTTTTACAACCTAGATTAAACTTCTCTTTAAGTTTATGTTTAAGATATTGGCGTCACTGAATACGACGATGAATCTCCGATTCCAAATAAGAGTGTACAAAAAAAGTAAATTAAAACGAATTTTAACTTTTTATATACAAAAACAGTGTTTTATTTTTACTTGTCAAATTCATGTCGTTCTTTTTTACAAATAAATACATATCACACTAATTACTGTACGATACAAGTGTTGTAGACAATTATTACAAAACAACACAAAATGGGAATTATGCCTTTATCCGCAAGCTCTTCCAAGGGGCTCCACACAAAAAGGCGCTTGCTCCGCCGAACGCTCTATTGCACGAACTTATGCGCACTCCTCTGAAAAAAATAGAGACATTGTGGTGTTAACAACAGCTTATTATGCAACAAACCTGGCGTTACAGCTAGTTCTGAAATATTATCAATGGCGAAAATAACATACAGATATAAATGCAAATATAATAATCAACGATCAAAGACAATCGACGCTCAAAGACATAAATCGCAGACGCTAATATTCGCCACCATGAAGGATTCAAACAAATCTCTCATGCTTCACTCACAACATCTATTTTATTCTATTTTAATAAATAATACTTAATTTCTGCTTTAACTTAAATGTAAATATTGTATAAATATCAGAATTTATATCATTGTTTTAATTAAATAGTAGTCTAAACACCTTACAAGTGATGGCCCAACTTCTGACCACGTAGAGATAAAAACAGACATACAAACTTATATATTATTACCAATCATACTTATAACAACATTACTGTAACTATAAAACATACTACCAATCATACTTATAATAACACTGTAACTATAAATCTACGCCGTACCTTTGCGCAGTGAGCCGAGTGTCAGTTGTCGCCGTCCCTGTGTCCGTTGTGCAGGGGCGCGTCCTCGTTGCTGCGCCGCCAGAGCCCGTACACGCGGCCAGGCGTCGTCTGCCAGAGGCGTACAGTGCCGTCCTCTGACCCCGACGCGTACAGCTCGCCGTCCGGGGACCAACGCACGCAGTGGACCGGCCCAAAGTGACCCTTGTTGGATTCTGGGAGAACGATTAATATTGTTTAATTAGTTCTCTTGTTACCCTTAAGGAGTGGTGTGTAGGTAGCCCCGATTCTAAGTGTTAACTATATGGTCAGTACTCTAATGCCGAAACAAACTAAATGCAATGTTGAGCCATTAATTTGGTAGAAAATTTCACGTCTACTATGATAAACGATAAAACGGTGACGAATGCCGTATATAATTGTCATGAAACACCTGAACGTTGAGTGCTGAATGTCTGGTAAAAACGGTAGCACTCAACTACTTCTTTAAGCGGAGATCCTACCTCGAAAGACATAATAGTAAAAATAGTTTATAAATATGCTTTAACACAAATATCATTTATATTGTTAAAAGTTTAGTAAACAAATATACACTAACCATATTGCACTCCAGTATTATAGTCTAGCTTATAGATCTTCAAATCTTCTCCTCCGCACGCAAACACCGTTCTATCCGGTGAGAGAGCCGCAGTAAACACCTTTGTGGGTAGACCGTACTCACGAATTTTCCTAATCGAATCAGACGAATAAAAGGCCACATTTGATCCTGAAATCAAAGGATTACTTTGGTTAATAAGGATACCATTAACTAGAATTACTTTGTAGACCACATGAAATAGAATTAGTCAATAGGCTAACCATCTCTTTCTATATTAATGACGTGGTACACTGATACTACAAACATATACATTAACGTCATCTTATACCTTTCGGGGTGGACAGAACCTTGGAGACAATAATATCCCCAAGGTCACGTTTGATACTATTAGCTATTAATACAGTTTACCTGTTCCGAAGAATAGGTAGGTCACCTTACGATGTTTTCCCTCATCGTAGTGGTATGTTAAGTATTATAGTTATTGATATATTAAATTTGTTCCCGTTGTATGTGTTTTTATTTTGTCGTGTCTTTAAAGTTACATTGATCCTTTTGTTAATGAAACTCAAAAGTTTCTTTATTGCCTAGTTTATTATTAGATATAATTATGTAGTGTTTATAAAATGATTATCTATTAAAAAGTTACATACCATAAGCCACAGTCAATATAGCACCATCTTTTGACAATTCCAAACTATTTGGAATCTCCGGGAATTGTATTTGTTTTACCTCCTGGAAAAATGGTAATGAATCACATATTAATTTTAAGCCTTTCCTTATCTTAATACCAATCTGAGCAATATTGTTATATTGCAATATAGCAATGTTGTTGATCAACAAAACTTCTCATATCGCAAGTTATAAAGTTACTACTTATTATTAGGAAAATACCATAATAGCGTATGTATTTATAACTACAAACATGTCCTAGGACATTAACTCAAACAGAAAGAAAAAAAAAGTATGTATATGTCCAGCCAGCCAGATTCTTCACTACAATTAATTCTAATATGTAAATATCGGAATATCTCTTTTTTATAATAAACACAAATAAAGAAATAGTATGTATCCTCACCTGTCCTGATTTCATATCCCATACACGTAGCGTGCAGTCATCACTAACACTCACGACGCGCGAATTGTGCAAAAACTCCGCATGCCTAATACTATTGGTATGTGCGCGAAACTTTTGAATGGCTGGAAATATAAAAAAAAATAGTTTTATATTCTGAAGTTAAACTTTATCAAGTCAGATTGACGATGTATTGAAAATTAGGACGTTATGAGTACCTATAAACGCCGCTAAGTGTGTATTAGGAGACGTGAGTGTCAATGAAGTGGTTTGTCAGGATCGGGACAAATGCGGATCCGTGATCTCTGCCTACCCCTCTACAGGAAATCAGGCGTGATGTGCATGTATATATTAAACTTTATGACGTTTATTAGTTTAACATTAGAAGGGTACAAGAGAAAAAGGGGCTCATCAACATTTTGGTTGAACTGAGATATTTGAGTTTTAAACTTTCTACATTAAACCTTCACTTCCTAAACTAATCAATCAATCCAATTCACAGTCAAAATTTAAGTTGTAAGTCTACTTCAGATGTTATTTATTTATTTTTTTGAAATATTGAACCATTTTAAGAAATAATTAGGTTTAATTGAACCAAGTCATATTATTCAAAATGGCAACGTAATGGACTCGTTCTAAAACGCAATTTTTTTTAAATGAACCCCTTTTTTTATGTTTTGTGTACAATGACCTCAATTTAATCCAGGATTCCAGCATATCGACCCGATTTTGTTATTTATGATATTTTAAATTTTACCTGTAGCTCAGAGTATAAGCCCTTTTTATTTCTTTTTTAAACGTCATAAGAAAGGTCCATTAAGAAACAATCTCATGGCATACTCAGTTTCATTTCGGCAAAATTGTTGATGAGCCCCTTTTTCTCTTGTACCCTTCATTTGTGAAAACCATTATTCTGCCTTTCTAATTTGGAAGTAGTTAGAGATAATAATATAAAATATGTGTTAATGGAAATGGCAGATAAATGGTTGACAATAATATTATGTTGATCTTTTTATATGCTATGCTATGACATTAATACACATTTCAGTGCATAGTTCCCTAAGAAGTGAAAACAATGTAGTGTTATTAATTTTTTCAACATTTTGTAGTAATGAGTCAATCTTTTTGATGACTTTTTTATTATGTTGTATTTAAATGCCAAATATGATATTATAATAATTTTAGACACCAATAAAAATGATTGTAAATATAAATTCTATAATAACTTACCACCGAGATCTGGCTTGTTCAAGTCGAATATCCTAATAGCTTTCTCA
Source organism: Leucoptera coffeella (assembly GCA_030578115.1). NCBI lineage: Eukaryota > Metazoa > Arthropoda > Insecta > Lepidoptera > Lyonetiidae > Leucoptera > Leucoptera coffeella. The sequence goes on from JAMBLF010000393.1 coordinate 67,801, forward strand.
TTACTTGCAGTCAACAATAGAGTGTCATCTGCATTGAAGTTCACACTCTTCACAATATGCTCATGCTCAAATGTGTGTTGCACATCTCCATAATGTGCATCCCATACTTTTGCTGAAATCATCAAAATATATAATAAGTTATACTACTAAGATATTTGTCTACCTAAGTACTACTACCTACTGTAAGATTTACTACCTTCGCAATTGCAGAGATGGAAACTTGAACCTCTGACTACCCCGCATGGGTTAATGGTTGTGAACGCGTGTTTGTCTTTGTCTACTAAGATATAATGGTAAGTAATGTGTACATACAACTTCTTAATTTTAACACTGGTATAACTTATATACATATATTCATGCCTCTATGTCCCCAATGGGATAGGCAGACACTATCAATTGCTACCTGGAACGATTCTGACAAAGCTGGTGTAAGAGGTAAATAAAATATAAACAAATTTAAAAAAAAGACTTAAAGTGACCATGGAAAAATTACCCTAAATTAATTTGTGAGAAAATGTATGTATAATATAAAAATTTTAACCCATTCACATTGTAGTACAAAATCTTATCCCTAACAGACATTAAATGCTGTGAACAGTGTCATGAATCTTGATGATACTCATTACAGAATCAATTGCATGAGGAAATCTATGCTCAATCTAAAAATAAGCCTGTCATGTATAATTGATAAACATCCTTATTGTTAACTGAATGCAGTGCATTGATTACTAAATATGGAAGACTAATGCATGACATGCCTGACCTTTGTTGGACCAATTAAATTGATTTAATCAGTTTTTCTTAGATCATTTATCCATTTGAATAAAATATACTTATACAAAATAATGTGTTGTGTATAAATGTACTGATGAATATTAATGATATCATAAAATTGTTTTATAAAATTTACAGGATAATTAAGCTAATACAACAGTAATTGATTGTATGAATATCATGTGCATTACAAATGATTTAAAACAGCTCTATTATTTTAGTTTGTTGTACATTAAAACCAGTATGAATATAACCTGAGAAACTGGCAAATTTCTCAAGTACCTTATAATTTGTTTCCCTTCACCTTGAAGAATGTTGTGAATGCATTAAGTATTCAAAAATGTTTATTGGTCATTCTATATTGGGACTTGTCCCAAACTACCGAATTACGAACCTAATTGCTTTTACAACAAAACAAACAACTTATACTTTAACAGGTAAATTAAATAAAAGTGGTGGGATATAAATTTTGTTTAATTCCAACATTAAACATTACATAGCTTAAGATACATTGTTAATTGTAAATTTTGAAACTACTTTCAGTACATTTAAAAAAATGGGCCAACCAATACTTAAACTTAATTTACCTGAAAAATCAGCTGACCCTGTGGCAGCTAGGGACGCATCCTGTGTGAGTGCAACTCCCCAAACAGCACCTTTGTGTCCTTCAAAAGTGCCAATCCAATCACCTGTCTCACCCTGTCTTAGCATCGGCCTGCCATCTATGGAAAATATTATTTATTCACAACATTAGCATGAATAATACAAGATTTGGATATACCTACAATTATCTCATTTAAAGCATTGATTTACTATTCTAAACTTGTAGTAAGTAAACTTTCACAATTTGTTTTTGGTATATTTTCTTGATATAATATTCATTAATAAATAAAGTTGTTTATTTATTTCTAAGTCATTCAAGAATATACTGCTATATGTAATATGTCTTACATACTTATAATATCTCTAATATAAAGTAATAGTAATATAGCCAAAAATTTGAACTAAAATAATAAAGGACCTATATTTAAATAATCCTTAGATATACTTGATATCCTAATTAAAATGTGTTTACTAATTTTACAGTATACTTAATCATTCTACCTTTGATTTAAATGTCAAAGCCCTTAGCAACAACTGCTAAGTAAAAAAAAGTTTGCAAACTACTATCCTACTGTATTTAGGGATGGATACACAAGCATTACATACTTATTGCATATGATTATGACCTAGAAACCATTCAACACATATAATGGAGAACCTTTGTTATTACAAGGTAATCAAGAATACATGTCACACTTGCAAAAAATACACACATTACATACACAAGTATAACATGCAGATACCTAGAGCACTTGCCCTTTAAGGAACCATGAATACAAAGAACAACTTTTTAATCATGACATACCTACAATGTGTAACAACATAAAGTTCATTCAAGGCGAGCAAGGGATGTGGGGAAACACAAGCAGCCTGCGGCTCAAGGCGTTTCCTACTTTCCGGATGAGAAAGAAGGTCAAAAATAAACGCGCACAGAATTGCACCCGGCATAATATTTAAGGAAACTCATGACAAGCCAATAGATAAAGCTTGTTAGTTAAAGCCTAATATATACAAATAAATATGGTAAAACTCACCCTTACAAGCCGATATTAAAAAATATCCATCTTTTGTGATATTACTAAAATCCAAATGCACAACTGGTCTAGTATGTCCTCCGCACGTTAAAGGAACTTGCTTGAAAGCACTCATGTCTGTATTTTATTTAATTTAAAACTATAATTGTTGCAGTTATCATGTACAAAATAAAACGATTTGATAAATAAAATTTAACCTAATGAGTCTGGTCGAACTAAATGTTGACAATCGACTAAATTTTATAAACATGGTTTGTTGGTTGGTACTCAATTGACAGGAAAATGACTGACGGAGGACACGACAGCTGGCTGGTAAATGAAGTGAAATGAGGATCGATTGGTTTGAAAAGTAATATAAATGAATGTTAACAAAACAATATAATTGTACGTCTTATTTTCTAAATTGAGTAGAGATCGCGCCACATACGGTGGCAGTTGGAGGCGTCGCCACAGTCGCGTAATTCAGTGTTACCAGTAAACACGCCAAAACTAGCACTCACTGTGCCATACGGCTCGAAACATTATAGGTTTCATTTGTAACGATCTTTGGTTGCAGAGCTATAAACTCAAATAAAACAAATTAATATATCAAAGTCAAAATATGTTTATTATACTATTTCAAACATGATTAATAATTAACGGGACTTATCCTTCTTATTATATATTACATATATTATGTGTTCCTTCACTCTGTCCGCAATAGACCGTTTAGTCTGTTCGACATAGGATTTCCCACAGCTGCAATCAATCTTATACACACCCTTATATCTTATATCATGAGTATAAATCGCGAATCTCTTAAAACTATTATTTCAAACATGGCACTGAGCATTGTCTTTACATATTTTTTACCGAGGTTAGATCAGCGGAGACCCTAGCTTGGAGAAGAACTAACAAGAAACTCCGGAAATCAATTTATTATAATCACCCTTAACAAACATAAAAATTACAAAGAGTGGGCAAAAAACACAACGCTGGTAATACTAAATTTACTTTTCATACAAAATAACACGCAATAGCGGAAACGTCAAATTTAGTTCCAAGTTTGGCTACTGCCACCGTATGTGGCGGGTACTCTAATAATATTTATTGTCACTAGTAATTTGACTCATTTTCTTTGATCACCCTTCAATAGGGAATTGTAATGAAATGCATTTTCAATATAATTCACATTTATGTATCACGCATCAAGTAGGAAAGAGATAAAATATCATTAATCTAATTGTCCGTAATGAATGGGACACTATTTCTAGTATTTAATTTGCCCATTTTTAATTGCCTCGTTTGGGGTGAAATTATCGGAAACAACTTAGATTACAATGTATAAAAAAAATTGACAAAACAGTCAATAATACGTGGTTCATTTATCATCAGTAAAAAATAACTTACATCGAAACTTTATTATTTCTCTCCTGATATTTTGTGGATGCCGGTGTAGTAACTGTTTCTTTCCGTGTAAGACTTATCATACAGAAACTGCCGCAGCCATGAGTATCTTAGATATGATACCTACGCATATTGACTACGTGGGACAAGCCAAAGCTGAAAGATTATACAGAGCAATAATAACACTGTTTAGTATTGTCGGTTTTATTTGGGGTTACATTGTCCAGCAATTTTCACAATCCGTATACATTCTTGGCGCTGGATTTCTTCTAGCTGCTGTGCTGACAGTTCCTCCATGGCCAATGTACCGCCGAAACCCACTGAATTGGCAGAACCCTGCAAAGGCTCGAAGCAGTACGAAGAAGAAATAGATTTTATATATAAATAATGGACTAAGTATTCTCATTGATCATTATATGTATTGATAACCAAATGGTGTTTCACTAATTTATTTTTTACCCTAACAACAATTGCAAATTGTATAAAAGTGAATTAATGAATGTTGTTATGTTATGATGATTTGGCCCCATAGAACCTATCGATCATCTCAAATATGTCAAACATCCTGTTATGTTAATGAGTGTGAGTGAGACTAGAGAAATTATTCAGGTTTGTTCATGGTGGTGATCAATGCTGCATATCCTGTTGCAAAGTAGAGGTGTGAAGTAGGCTATGAAGAAAACTGGTATATTCTATGAAAATCACATACCATATTTTAAAAATACATTTAATATCTGTGTGTTTTGCAATTGATAATTAATATAAAATCAATATTAACACAAGCACAAGTCATTAAAGGATTGATCTACTGAAAAACTGGGTGAAGTATAGTTGGTTGATAAGACATTGTTTTGCCATATTAGAGGAACAAAGATTTAAAAGAATAGATGACCAATATAAACATACTATACCAGTCTAACAGAAACATCTGGTTTTTGGTAACATAATTAAGTAATGTATGATAATTTGTAATTATTAGATATGAAATAATTTAATTCCAGCTCCATTCCTGGTTTGAACTTATGTAAAAGATAAAGTTGAATACAAAAACACAAGTTAGTGGCAATGGATTTATTTTAGTGTGTTATTGTTAGCATAGTGACAAACAACATGCCAAATTAATTAATCTAAGTCATTATAAACTAACATTTAAGAACAATCTCAAAGGTAATCACACCTTAAAAAATACGTAAATAGAACATTTTTAATTGCATACTATCTAAAATAAAAGGATATCCATAGTAGATATAATAAAGAGCAATGTTATTCAATGTTCAGAATAAAAAAGTGTAAACTAAAATAATATTCTTTGGTTTAATATTCAGTGAAATAAAAACTCTTCTGTATACTTTTTTGTTAGTACATAATTAAAATATAATACAAAGAAAAAACAAAATTGAAGAATAATTACCTGATACATAATAAAGGATAATTATGTGAACCAATAAAGCATCTTTAAATATATAATAATGTAATGTTGTGTCATAAATTAATCTATCAATTCTTATGAGAATAAAAACTAGTTACAAGTACATTATAGCCAAACAAATATAATAACTTCCTTGTAATATAACAAATCACTTTCAAACGTTCATTCATTCATTCATTCATTGCCCTTCATTCTTATTTTTTAGATATTCAGTTAATGTAATCAACATTCATTTTTACAAATATTTTTTAACGAAAATATTGAATGTTATAAATTTTCATGATTTCATATAACACAGGTACTAAAATAATATCGAAATCTCATATCAACAATGAGTAAAAAAATTTTTTTTAAAATATTTTCACTTCTTTTTTCTATAAAATTATATTATAATTAATATTAATTAAATAATAATACATCAGTATTCGATAAAAGTACATTGTAAAGTTAAATATGTCTACAGACATCACTGGGTTGCAAAATATAAGTAGAACTTTTAATTTTGTATCAAGATGTGCGTACAATCAATTTTAATAACTACGTCCTAAAAAAGCAAAGCTTGCACACTTTGTACTGACTAACTAACAAACACAATAATTTAATTGCTTGATTAGTATTCATTATAAGTCCTCATCAACTGTTAGTTTCTCTTTAATATCTCTAAATTTATTAAATATGCTATTTTCGTTGCACGGGTCACACTCATTATCATTTTTTAAATCACTGGCATTTTGTGAACTATCTTTAGCATCACTATTAGGTTCTCCTGAACCTTCCTTATTAATCTCTTCTTCAATAACATTAGTATCATCAACTCTTGGTATTTCCTTGTCAAATACTTGTTGTAACGTAATAACTACGTATATAAAAGTCACTCCATAATTAATTATGACTAGAGAATGCAATCCAAAGGATAGTATGAATACTGCCATGGTAAACAGCAACGCTGCCAACGAATCGTAGTGTTTTCTGTAACAATAAAAATATAGTACATATTTTTCGAAAGTTTTATGTCAGTCAATGTGGCTAAACAAACAAAAAGATACATATTATAACAACTATAAAATACAAACTTTATCTTATAGATATTTTCTGCAGTCTCAAGTTCAAATTATGTTATTTTTGTCAGAATATCAAATAATTTAGCACAGATAACAGAATAATAATATGTGTGATTTATTTGAGTCTCCCTAATTTTAGATAAAGTGTAAACTCACAAGTTTTTCCGTGGTCCTTCCAACTGCCAAATGCACGACGAACAGACTGACATTACCGCACCCGTGTGGTAGGACGTATCGGGTTTCAATACCATGTTGAATCTAGAACAAATACACAATTTTAAAAGGCAGATATCACAGTTCCTCATTCTTCCTAAACTCAGCATATTGTTACTTTATGGTCGCCTAATTTACATTCAACGAGCTTACTACGTGGTACTTCTATAGATTGGTTAGCAATATTTTTTCTCATTTCTCGTTAAAATTACCAAAGATTATATTAAAACTAACAATAGTTTATCTAATTTACACTAGAATGACTTACTTGAAATTCCTCGCCCAAGTCAGCAGCGCTGGCACATTAACCAAAGTCACGATGAGCCACAAAAAGAACATCATCATGTGGAAGTTTAGATTATTCAGTTCCTCATCCAATTCTTCTTCAGTCTTCTTCCTTCTTGATTTTCTTCCCTTTGTTTCCTGTACCTCATTGTCTACTGGTTTCTCTTGGACTGCGACTAAACTTGAAGTATCCGCTTCACTCTCTACTGTTTCAGTTTTGTCTACCTTAGCTTCTTCGTTTTTAGAGTCTTCAGGCTTTGTTTCACTTTCTGTAGGTTTTTCACTGGATAGCGTTTCATCAGTTTTTTCTACACTATGTTCGGCTTGTAAAAGTTTTAGTTCCTCATCTGTCTTTATAACTTCGTTTTCCTTATCATCACTTTCGTTGGTTTGTTCATCAGCTAGAGCTAATTCTTGAGATTCGTTTCGCTGAGATCTGAACCGTTTACAAATTTTTGAAGCTACTTTAGCCAATAACTTGTATATGTAATCTTCTAAATACTCTTCGTACATTTTCGATATCTGTAAAAAAACGCCATTTGTAATAAATGTATGTGTCTTTTATTATCCTTTGAAGTATTTAGTGCTTTATCTCCGAACTGAGCAGTTATTAATTCTATGGCTAGTAGCTAACGAGACTGGTTGTAATCCTTAGCACTATTTATGAACTCTGAAACTATAACTATGCTGTCCTTATATTTAAAGTAAGTATTCAATTTATCAAGTCTTATTTTAATTTCCTTATTCATAATAGATGACAAAACCTAAATGTTTGATATACAATACAATACTATGTTTAGGTTGGATACAAGCTTTATATTATTCCTTACCATAAACGCGTAGAACGCTGCACCGACAGCCAAAGAGGCAGCCCCACAAGACCAATTTGCTCCACAGATAATCACCGCACTCACAACCATGGGTACTTTCTGTAAACCACTCGCTACTCTTTCGGCAAAATTCGTATTGCCACGCCACACTATCCTGTAAAGCGATACCAAGAGTTTCAAATAAGTTATTACGTTACCATTTTGTTGAGAATAAAATATGAAAGACACATGATATATGTATGTTAAAAAGTATTGGAAAAGTACCTAAAAATCAATTACGTTTCAAGTGATAGTATAAAATAATAAATGAGATTGTGTTTAAAACATAGAATGATTTATACAAATAGTATATAGCTGTCTTGGATATAATGTAAATAATATTATGTTATATTATAACGTACTAAGTAAACATAATCTTAATTTTTATACCTACTGATATTTCACAACAGTTTCTTAATAGTTTATCTTATCACCTCTTCGGATGTATGTAGGTAAATGACTAATCGCTCTAAAGCATACTCACTTGTATAACAATCTATGTGTCAACTGCGACGAAAATACCATAGTCCCAATAACCACAGCCACTGTGAAGTTCAATAAACCCAAAGCAGTCATGTAGGCTGGCAACACCAAGAGCGAACGTACGAAATAGTACATCTCATTGTTATTCGTGCTTGCATTTTGGAGTAGCATACTTATCACTGGTATAGAGCTGAAAATATATTAAATTTAATTAGACACATCATAAAATCATTTAACACATTAATAATCTGATATAACGAGGAGTGAAAACATAAGGAAACCTGCCTATTCTTCGTAATAGTCAATTAATTAAAAGATGACAAATGACTCTATCTGATCTCCATCATGAGTACTAACTATCTGACGAAAACATGTATATACTATTTGTATACTATATTTGAAAAAAATGTTATCTTATTGCAAAATCTTAATCTATCGATTAAGACTATTTATATGCATACCTATTGGAAATTTAAATAAATAAATTTAACTGCTTCGCAATATTTAGCGAAATGGATTTAAATATTCCTAAATCCTCAAATTACGCAAATTGAAAAAAAAAGTCAATATGTGACTCGAGTAAATTAACATGTCATCTCGTTATATAACTCACCTCACAGTAACGGTAAGCAGGCGACTAAACACCAAAGAGTAATAAGGTTTAACTCCAGCGCTCTGCAAGGCCCCATGCATCGATATACACGAGCCCTTCTCTTTCAAATGCAATATGTTACTCCTAGCTGCTAACAGCACTATGGCCGCTACAAAGGGGTATAACGCCGGGGTGTAGTTACGAGTGAACTGGGCCAAACGATGGTACCAAGTCTGTGATATGCTGAAATGGAAATAAAATATTCAATACATTGGTCGGGAGTTGTCTTCCTTATTGAAAGAATGCTAACTAGCTGCTATTCCTCCTGGCATGTCGTAGGAGGCGACTAAGGAACTAGGGGGAAATAGAATCTAATGGGCGATGGACTAGCAACCTGTCACCAATGTTCCATTGTGACATCGCAACCCCAATATTCATGCTGATATATTAATGTTTGTCTGTGACCTAGGAGATATTATATTTACGAAGTTATGTCCACTCCGAAAGGGATATAAGACGTGATGTGAGCTTAGCGGATTAAGGTTAATGAAATCAAGTGGACGATGGTCATGAGGAGATATTACGTCTACAATGATCTACCCATCCCGAAAGGGATTTACAGACATAAGCGTGAATGTATAATATATTTTATTTTTAAGCTACTGATTTTAATTTGTAACTTCTTTTGCAAAGTATACATAAAAGGACCTACAATCAAAACTAGATAAGGGCATTACACCTATATTATAAATATATTCTTACCTAACAGTAAATGTGCATTGGGGATCGAGTAACAGTGTGATCTTAACATGCTCCTTCGCGTCCAAACCGAAAGTCACATTTGGATTACTTTTGAAGAGACGTAACTTCATTGGCGACCGCTTGGTTTCACTGTAACAGAAAATGGAACCATTATTGAAAAGGAAAGAAATCAACTATTTAGTTTTGCTTTTAGTTAAATCGGCTAAATATGTACGAACCTTGAGCCTTATAGACATTACTTTTAACATGGATAAAATATACATACCAACGTTTACATTTCCTAAAAGGTAGATAAAATATCAGTAATCGAAGAACATTCTGACATTATATGTAGTTTGATATTTCGTTACGCTTGATATATTTATATTAGGGATTGTTTAACATTTTACACAGAAACGGAAGTTTTCGCGTTTATTTTATACAGGTATGCATTACATATTTTATTTACAAAGTATTGTTCATTATTATTGTATATTACGTTTGTTTATCAAATATACGGTAAGTCTAGTTCTCTTGTAAAATAATATCAACCAAAAAAAATTATAATAATTTATACTCACGTAAAATAATGGTAATACTCGTGATTCTGTGCCCACGGAACATGCATTTCAGCCGAGACATGGTAGCTTTTAGCCTTGCAACTAGACGTAGGTTCCACATACAACAAATAAGCCTGATGCAAAGTCTCGAAGCCTGGCAACACCAGTTCATAGTAAACGCTGTTCGCTTCTGTTTCCTTTATAATAGTAGTTTTGCCGAACAAAGATTCGGATGGCAACACTGTTATTTGACGGGACGCATAGTCATTTATATCAACGTTTAGAGTCACCTAAAATGTAAAAATAATTACTATATTATGCGATATAACTAAATCAGATATGGGAATTAGAAAGAAAGATTATGTGAGATTTTTCCGGCATGTCGTATGGACTGTTTTGCTCAAATCGTCTAGTATCAAATTTTACCATCGACAGCAGTATAAGTTCTGTCAATTTTCGCCATACCAATGAAGTGTGAATAGGGACACCAATACTCGGTATCTATAAATGGCGACTTACTGCTTGTCATGTTGGTAACCATTTCATAAAACGGATCAAGTCTCAAGCCGTAGTCACTCAATCATCTGACTACCCCGAAAGGACAAACAATGGTTATTCATATGTATGTTACTTAACGGTTAGCATAATAAAGAATATAAACACATCATAAAGTATACCTATTCTATTCATATAATTTCGCACTAACAGGGGCCTTACTCCACTAATCCATTGTCTACACTATGTGTCAGTGTCAAATTACGGCCACTTAAGTATTACTGTATCGATACTGAAGTAATATTGTGCCTACAATGGATTAGTGGAGTAAGGCTCCCGAAATTTTTCTACATACCGGTTTCCTAGTAGGCGACACTTTGACTACAACATGGGACCAATCCGGCATCTTTTCCTTGATATCATGAAGGTTGATAGTCGCCAACCTCCTTTTGCCATAAGAGGGTTCGCCGGCCGACCAGCGACCTAGCTCGTTCAATGGCGTCGCTTTGTCACTAGAAACATAAAATTTTTATAATATAAATTTGTCAGGATTGGGAAATATGGGGATCCGTGATGTCTACCTATCCCTGTAAGGAAACAATTATGAAAAGTATCATGTATTCAATACTCCAGATCGAGTTATCAATAGTTATCTTTTGATTCAATATTTGTATAGGTTTTAATAAGATGTTTCTTATCAGCCTGGGTTTAAATGGAATAAAATTACTGATTCTCTAGTGTACGTGTACTATAAGTGATTGTATGTGGTAAAGCAAGTGCTTGTAAATAGTTTGCCGCCTCGTACATAAGGACTGGATGTTTTTATGTTTTATGTAATACTAGCGACCCGCTCCGGCTTCGCACGGGTATGAAATATATAGCCTACTCCACTATTTAATGGATGTAATTATACATATAAACCTTCCTCTTGAATCACTCTATCTATTAAAAAAACCGCATCAAAATCCGTTGCGTAGTTTCAAAAATTTAAGCATACAAAGGGACATAGGGACAGAGAAAGCGACTTTGTTTTATACTATGTAGTGAAGTGTTAATACAAATAGCTTACCAGTATCTGTGCATATGATAGACGCTTTGGGCGTTACAGCCAAACAACCACTCCTTGTCATCTACGTTGACTGCTTCAATAGCCAGAAAGCGGTTTTGTGGGAACAACACCAACCGAATCATTAGATAGGTAGTCCTGTAAAATGAATTTTTTTTTTTTTTTTTTTAAATCTTTATTTTATTTAGGAACCTTTGCACAAACGATGACAATGTCGGTTCCATCGTACCCTAAACATAACAAATTACTCATCAATTAAACTAACTAATACTTAAAACTACTACTTATACTTAAAACTATATACATATTTAGCCGCCTCAGAAGTAGGCGCTGCTAACAATAAGTGGATAACACCCATATCCATCGCACGCAGTCTAAACTCGCTCATCAGGAGCCGTCTCCTCTCCTCGTTGCGGGCACACTCTACCAGGAAGTGTTGTACGTCCTCAACGACCGCACATTGCTCGCACTTCGGTGAAGGCACCTTGCCCATCAAATAGGCAAACGCATTCAGTGGAATGTGTCCCGAGCGCAGTCTAAGACCCATCACAACTTGCTCCCTCTTTAGCCGGCTACCTGCAAACCAAGGGACATGTGGAGGCTCACTGGACACAACTCGGTACCATATGCCCTTTGTTTTCGAGCGCTCGTCAAAGTGTTCCTTCCACATGTCATAGCAATAGTTTTTGTGTCTTCCCAATAGCTCTGACCAATCTGGCAAGACTTCTAGCCTAACGCCGTTTTCCGCTGCAATTCCAGCTGCACTGTCAGCCTCTTCATTGCCACTCAGTCCCACATGAGAGGGAACCCATTGCAACCTCAGTCTGACTCCCCCAAAAATGAATTTTAAATAAATACATAGTAATATAATTACTATATTACTATGTATTTATCATGGGACATAATATAGTTACATAGTTTAAACTGTTTCAGGATAGACACAATGTAAGATACAAGATTCTTTGGTTACTTTTATTGTAACTAGAATAACAAGGTTGTGATGGCATTGATATGAACATTGGTGAGAGGTTGATAACCCATCAGTTCATACAAAACTTTGTTCCCTAGTTCTTTAAACTTTTAACCACCTGAGTCGGATTTATCCGACACAAAACCTCATTAATTATTTACACAATTTCTATACATATTGCGATGTTTTAGCCTAAAATACATTGCTTTTTCGAAAGTTTATATATTCAACCTTTTATTTAATGTTATAATTCAGAAGTATACATAACATCTCTATTTTCGTAGGTATTTATCTTTCGATTTAATGTACCGGGCGCTGGGGGCACGCCAACTGATAAAAGTTGTGGCGGTTAAAAGGTTAAACATATTTATCTACTCACTCATCTAGATTAGGTCTGGAAACTTGATAAATCCTCCTGTTATCTTCGTACCAAAACGCATCAGGTATCATAGTCACTTTTTCTCGTTTCACTGAAGTATCAAAATGCATACTACGATTGGCCTGCAAAAATATTCAAATAGTGGTAATGCCATTATTATAAGAATATAAAACATTAACTTCACACATCATAGCCCACAACTTTATCACCAAAGCTGTGAAACGTACTCATTAAAGGCACATTTTAAAAAAATAAAGTAAAAGCAAAATGCTTGTTACACTGTGAAATATGTTACAGAATTTTTCAATAAAAGACCTCTGTAAAATTTACCTTAAAATATTGGTGGGCCTTCCTCATAACCACCGCTTTGTCACTGGTAATCTGTTGCATGGCAGGGTCCACTATATTGAACAGGAACTTGTTGATGGCCATCACAATTTGCTTGCACCACACTATGCTCACATGATCCGGTGATACCCATGCTCCAGGCACAGCTGTTGTCTGGAAATAATTTATATGAATTAGAAAAATATTTTTAAAAACGTAATTAATTGATACACAATACATAAAAATAAAATAAAAATAAAATGCCTTTATTCTGGAGTTCAAGCATTACATAATTTACAAAATTTACTAAGTCGCCTCAGCAGCGTAGGCTTTCGCTAATTTTTTCCATAATTTCCTGTCTCTGGCTTGTCCTTCCCAAGTTAAGCACAATACATAAACATACGCTTCACAACTTGTGTATACAAACTCCCTTTTTTACTATGGCAGGATAGTCAGAGGCTTGAGTGCCTATCTCCGAAATTTTGAAGGCATGTCAGGTATGAGTCACTCAAAGCCCGTGTTTCACTAGATAGACAGCACCCATCGTGATAGGTAGTGAACCATTTCGCTGTATATAAGTACTGTTTATCACCTGTCCCAAGTGATAGGCACTATGTTTTCCCTCACCGTTTTGATATGCAACATACACTTATATCTAGAAGCATTGTGACTACAACTTTAACTAAGTGTGTCTATACCGATAACTGGAAATCATCTTACCCAACAAAACTTTTATATACCAAACAAGCTGTCAAGTTATTACATACATTTAAAAATTCTATTGACAAAGTATTTAATATAATGACAATATTAAATAAATAGGACAGATACAAACCATTACATTCAAATCACTATGATTAGACATTGTGAGTCCTGAGGGAACCAGCACATCTCTGACTCCGCCCCCAAAGCTTATCATGACTTTCTTGTTCCTCACATCTTCATTTTGCATCACATAGTAGTCCCACTCCAAGTCAATGAGTTTGTAGAACTTTTCCATTTCTAAATCTGTATTTATCACTGGGGATTCTAAGGGTGTTGCTAGAGTTATTGCTATGTTGGCCACGTCTATGGTATCTGGATATGCCAGTAGTCTTTTGGCAACTAGACCACCCTGAAATGATAAAAACAATTTAGTAATACATACATAGCTTGGAGTAGTGGTGAAGTTATTGTCTGTCTAAAAGGAATGAGAACTATTATAAACACACATAATTGACACTAAGTTTTATAGTCTGGTTTGTTCTTGGCTAGTTAAAATATTTGTTTACCATGCAAAAAATTCAACAATTAAAAATATATTTTTAAGCTAAGATTTACTATTCTTGAGCCGTAACAACAAATAAAAGTAGACAAATATCAATTGTCTCTTCCACATTGTCTGTTATAAAAATAAACTATAACTAACCATTGAGTGTCCAATAAGTATAACGGAGTTGGGAATTGTTTTTGTATATTGCTTGTTTTTGTACAAGCTAAGTATTTTCTTGATACATGCCGCTGCAAACACTGTTTCACTTTGCAAGACCCCTCCATATATTCCAGACAGGTCTTCGTTATAGCTAACTGGAATTAAAAGTAAGATTATAAAGTAATGGGTGTGAGTGAAGCAAAATAGTATTGTCATTTCATTCCAGGAGGGGATCAAAATATTCCCTACCTGTATACATACATATATAAGTAATATTGTAGTAATCCTAAAACAATGATTTAAAATTCTACCAAGCAGTACTTTACAGTAAATATTAATTGTAAGTTGTGTGTGTTTTGATTTGTGCAATTCAAAATTGTAAATACTTATCCTGCATAACAAAGACGAAAGGGAAGGAAATCATATGCTTACCCATGAAATAGTCAAAATGATAGTCAGGAGTATGAGATAAGGCTTTTCTCAAAGCTACGGATGCAAGAGATCTTCCCTGCTGGTGACTCCCAGAATTACCAGGTAGAAATAGGACTGGTATACCATCAAACCTAGAACAAGATACTTGTGTTATATATTGCATAGAGCCTTGAATCTACCAACAAATACTGAAATGAAATTAATAGAGAAAGCTAAAGGAATGAAATAATTTAACTATCAGTCAGTAAATACAGATATGTTTATATGCCTACTCAAGCTGATAAAAAAGGCCATTAACCCTTGCGGGGTAGTCAGAGGTTCAGGTGTCCATCTCCGCAATTGCGAAGGTAGTAAATCTATGGCCACCTCAAACCCACGTGTTGACCAGATAGTCAGTACTCAATGTGACAGGTGATAAGCCATGTCGCCATTTACAAGCACTGACTATTCGGGGAACAGGTAGGTTTCCTCACGATGTTTTCTCTCACCGTCAAGCTAATACTTTAAAACTAACCACATCTTTCGTGCTCTTTCTGTCAAACGCCCTTCACTATATGCATACAATCCATATTGTGGGAAGAGCTTATTTTCAGGTACAGCAATCCGCTGAAACAAGTAATAAAATCAACATAAATAGGTTAAAAAGGTGGCCGATGGATTAGACTAAAAGTCTGATCAGGGCATACTTACAACAAATTGAGGATACTCAAACATATAGGTCATTTCACAATAGTTATTTCTGTCACTGAAGTAAACATTTAATGCTCCTAAAATATACAATAGCAAAAATAATAAAGATAGTAACTGGAAAATACTGGGCCTATTCAGTTGTCCAATCATTTTGGCGTTATAAATAAGATATTTTATATCCTTTTAAAACTTATGTATATTATTATAGTAAATCAGTGTCCTTCATCGCAGATTACACAATATTTCCGCCCTTTCCGTAACCATAAAATATTTTACATAATTACGGAAAACCAAAAAGCAAAATCAAAACAAGATCTTCTTGTCTAATCCTCATGTTATTTTTATTTCAATATTTATTTTATTCAGTGAATAGATCAATTTAATGCCACTGTTTATCCTAACCAATGACATGTCATAGGTAAATAAAAGGTTCAATTTTAAGTGGTATTTACAAATAACAAATTTATTAAATTTTAATTTGTAACTTTCTATATGATAGCATATCTCAAAAAGCAATGGATTTACTCATTATTTAGCCGCAATTAAAACTACATATGCATCTACGACCTTAAAACTTAAATTAGAAGGGAGTGACCGCCGTCAACTGAGCATTGTGAATAAAACAATGATATTTGTTTCATTGCATCTGCTGAAAAACACTGTAAGTTATGTATATTCTATCAGTTCCAAACTAGCACAGGTAATCGTTACCATTTTAAAAATATAAGACTACAAAAAAGTTTTCTCTCTCATCCAATTAAGCTAATTTTATTATCGTATTTGGTTATTAGCTTATTCATTAAATCAATAATTACTAGGTATATTAGGTGAAAATTTCATTATAATATATAGTGATAGGTGTAGTTGGTAAAATTATTGCCATTTTATAGTAAAATACTCAATTGAGATGAGCCACTTGAGATGTATTGATATAAATTATTCGAAACTTAACTATTTAATTTATTGAAATTAAAGTTTAAATTTTGAACTTAAATAATACTTAAGTAAAAGTAATGTTACAGATTGTAATGACTTGTGTTCTTCTAGCTTAATCAAAAGTTGGAAACAATAACCTCAAAAAAGTGACGAATTCAAAATATAAACATGTA
This sequence comes from Leucoptera coffeella, assembly GCA_030578115.1. Taxonomy (NCBI): domain Eukaryota; kingdom Metazoa; phylum Arthropoda; class Insecta; order Lepidoptera; family Lyonetiidae; genus Leucoptera; species Leucoptera coffeella. The sequence continues at coordinate 84,710 of JAMBLF010000393.1, forward strand.
TTTGTGTTGTTTATTGTACGTACTTGCAATTACCATAATATCTGTTGCTGCACGTGCTGTCTATTTAATTTTCATCATATTGAACCAGGAATGCCAGCTAACCTCTGAAAATAAATCTTTACGCACTTTGTTATGCATTGGATCTGGTGGACATACCAGCGAATTGTTGAGAATAGTCAAGTTATTAGATCAAGAAAAATATACACCCCGATCTTATGTTATAGCCGATAATGATCATAGCAGTGAAGTAAAGGTACACGAGTTAGAAAAGGGATTAGGTAATAAGAATTATTCAGTTTGTAAAATACCAAGAAGCAGAAATGTACATCAGTCCTACTTGTCATCAATATTTAGCACCATATATGCCACATTGGTCTCTCTTCAGGTAGTTTATTATAACAAACCTGATTTAATCTTCTGTAATGGCCCTGGAACTTGCATTCCAATATGTGTTGTTGGATTTCTATATAGATGTTTATTTTTAAATGATTGCCGAATAATATTTATTGAGAGTATATGTAGAGTAAGAACTTTGTCATTGTCTGGCAAAATACTACAAATGTTTGCGGATGTGTTTGTTGTACAGTGGCCTGAATTGAAAAATGAATGTTTTAGAGCAAAATATTTTGGCAGGTTAACATAGTATACTTATGGTCATGTGTTTCTTATTGTATAAATGTATGTTATAATTAATTGTTTTCACTGTTACATCTCAATCCCATTAAAAGATATTTTTCACAGTAAATGTTTGTATATATTAATATAATTATAAAATGCCTAAATATACAGCTGTGTTGGGTGTAACAAAAAAGAAATGAACTTTTCTATGGAAGTTGGAAGAAGCTAATAAAATAAAAAACTTCTAAGCTCATAATAAAGTTAAGTAGTTGGCAAAGTGACATCTGGGATATGTTTTGTTTGAACAAGTGCATTTAACTATGCAGTAATTAAAAAAGTAAATTTTGAATTGAAATCTCATTAGTGGATCACAGTTATGTTATAAGTTATGTCTTGCTATAGCATATTTGTGAAAACATGGGTATAATAAATAAAAAGAGTCAATTTTAATATGATTTTGTATATTAAGATCAAGAGATCAAAATCATCATTAAGTTTTCTTACATTACCAAGTAGTTCAACATGCAATATTTATAAAAAGAAAATAGACTAGTAACTATTTAAACTGTTCCAATATCAGGAATATATTACCCTGTATTTTAAGAAATTTCAAGATTAATTGTCACAATTACATACTTTTAAAAAATGAATCTTTGTAACTGACTTTTTACCATTCAACAGCTATTCACACAGAAAACAGAAATTTGATGGTATAATATGGTATGATGAGTTAAGTTTAATCCATTTTAATTGGTGAGCCATTTTTGTCTGATCTCACCACTTTCCATATGCATAGTATGTTACAATATGTTATTTTAAAGAAATTAAACATTGTTATAATTAAAACATAAGTACTCCAATATTACTTAGTCAAAACATATATGAAATTCTAAATACTGCTTATTTCAACAATAATTATATGTCTTAAAATACAGGAATGTTCCAGACTTCAATTTGTAAAATATTTTTAGCACCCCAATGAAATAAATTTTGACTTAGGGCTTATGAATTTTTTATTGTACTGCTTGCTAATAAAACAGGTCTTTTTAATTTACCACCCTAGTCTTCTACAGCCAATCAGATCTATATTTGCATATGGTAAAACAAGGCACTATAATAATATTGCAGAAGACTAGATGAAAATAACTGGAGAATTAACAAAAAATGCTATTTACCTACTAAAACAACAATATTATCACAAAGCCTTTTTTGTTTAATTCCATTTTGTGCCCTGATATTATCAATACAAAATTCATTATAACTTTTAGATCTCATCACTCAATATTGTAAAAATGAGAATCAGTCTTCGCTGAAATATATTTGTATGAGATTAAATTTTCAATTCGCATAACATGATCAGCCAGAATCAAGTCTGGATTTACATTACATTAACTTTAATATTAAAAATCAGTGTTTATGAAATTTATGAGAATCAGTCCTAATCATAAGCCTTCCATTTTGTAATTATTATACATAAGATCTATGTAAATGGTACTTATTAAATGAAACAATTGGTTAATACCTATAACTAATCTATATACACACGTCAGAAAGTCTTATCATAAAGCATAATATTAGTATTTATAAAGCACTAATCCTAAATTCATTATATTTATGTACTCTGTTAGATTCAACAATTTTTTTATTTATCATTTGTTTGGTTTTATGTAACTTGACCATTTGTAAATGTATAAAAAAGGTAATAATGCCAACCCTGACTATCCTGAAAGAACAGTCATGGGCTAATGTTATCTTATTTAAGGTCTAAATTATCCCTTACTTTGTATCAGATTATATGTGAATATAGACAGAAAAATCATTTCATTTGTTTAAATCCATTTTCCCTTACAGCATTGTAAAACGGTTGAGTCTATCCCTATTATTTCAGGCTTTGAAATGTCCATAGACCACAGTGGGTATTTTAAATTTTCTCAAAATCACTGTTATCTTATTTGGCTTTTTACCTAGAGTAGGTATGATAAATTATATCATTTCTTGACATTCACCTTATGCAAGTATAAGAACAACCTTATTACTTCAAATAGAAACATTGATTTTACTTTCTTTGTCAGAATTTTGGAAACAAAATAAGTGGAAGATGCATTCCACATTTACAGAAGTTACAGAATCTTTAGCATAATTGCAATCACAGTGTTTAAAAGCCAATAAGTACTATAACAGCATAACTGTGCTTATTTTTAAGTATACAGGTCCTTGATCAAGTACAGTAATAAGTACTTAGCAATAGAAAAATTCTTTTCAACAACTTTACATTCACCACACCTAAAAGTAAGATTATATCGAGTACAAGTAATTTCATATAATAACAATATTATGTAACATTAAAATAGTGCAATACTTGTCTGCAACTCATTAAATTTTAGGTCAGAACATAAAGATTAAATTGCCCATACATTGTAAATTATTAATACAATATTTCCACAATAATTTTGTCCTAAAAGTTGCAGACCCAATTAAAATGAACCTGTTGCCCATCTTAAATATTATAATGAACAATTCAGCATATAACAGGCAAATTCAGAGCACCACAGAATACCTAATACAAATACCTATGGCTTACTTAATGTAGCATCAGTGTCTGTATTATCACTAGTTTGTTCCTTGCTATGGTGGTTTATCTTCTCATTGTCTATTAAGTACATGGCTTCTTCATAAGTGGGTGGAGGGGGATCGGAGCCTGACGCTTGAGGTTTCACTGGAACTGCACCAAGTAAGGCCTCATATGAAGGCGGTAGTGTAGCACTAGATGCTGTGCGGGGGACTTGCCCACCAAATGCTTGCTCTGCTTGAACCGCAGCTACGTCCTAAAAGAAAGAAATATATTCGATGTAGCTTCGTTGTTTGGGGTTTGACTCTGTATCAATGGGTACAGGGTATAATCCCACTTGAGCATGAAATGAAGTTTAATGAATGTCTATGTACATTTTTGTTATAAAAATATATTTACGAAATGCGTTGAATACTACAGTGAGGGAATACATTGTGAGAAAACCTACCATTTCCCCAAACAGGTAATAGTTAGTGCTTGTTAATGGGGACATGGCTTACTACCTGTCACATTGTGGTCAATATGTGGGTTTGAGGTGGCCATAGAATTACTATGGACACCTGAACCTCTGACTACCCCGCAAGGGTTAATGATTATGAACATGTTTGTCTTTTTTGAAAATATTTTATATATTAGATAAATAAATAAATATTTGTGCCATAACTACTATTGAGCAGTTATAGTTAGTCTGAGTTTAAGCTTTATGTACCAACCGTGTAACTAAGACTTAAGATGTCATTAATTTTTATGATTGTTTAGCAATAGAAAGAAACAATTATGCAGGGATAATAAACAAATTATGGTTTTTAAACATAGGTATTACATTTAACAATAATTTGAACTGTTTTTCCTGTTTCTTGACCTCGGACTTCTTATGACAAAGGTACTAGGTTTGAATCCTGGCTCTGGCATGTACCAATGAACGAAATTTAAATGTGTTTTTTCATTTACGTACATAGTTTACAATCGCTAACAGTGAGGGAAAACATCATGAGGAAACCTGCCTGAGAGGCCGTATATAGACAGTGCTTATACGGCGATACGGTACTATCACAATGGATGCTGCCTATCTAGTGAAACACAGGCTTCAAGTGACCCATACCTAACATGCCTTTGAAATTTCGAAGATGGGAAATGTCTTTGACTGCCATAATAAAAAGGGAGTGTGTATGCACAAGTCATGAATTGTATATCTATCTTGAACTGTTTTTGATGTTGAATAAAAAAAATGGATGCCAACAAACACTTATTATAGAGCTTTTTCATTTGCGCAATTAACACATGAATCATTTACAATACTAGCAATTTTCAATAGAGTACTAAGTAAAATAGAAATCATGTGGCTTTCATAACACTTAAACATAGCTTCTACCACAGTAGTACAAAGCATTAATGCTAACCTTTGCTATGATGTTAAACATGTACTCAAGTAAGTACTCATAACTACAATGTCAATAAAAATTAAATTATGATGGCTTTTACGATTAGAAATAGGTAGGGGTATACATTGCAGATCTTGCTATGTACTGCAGTCATACATGTATTAACACCCCTACTTCCCTAACAAGAAAGATGGAGGCTATCATGAATACTGACAAATATCTCTTGCTTCACTCTCACCCATTTGTTCTGCATGTAAGGTGCTTCAGGCATATACACACACCTACATCACTGTACAGTACTCGTCTTGGCCTAATCACTCTCTAAATCACCATGTCACCCATATTATATTTCACCAAGGCAGCTGTTAATAGTTTATCTCACTTCCAGGTAGCATGGGAGAAATAATCCATCACATTGGTTTATTATTATTCTAATATTTTCTATGTGGTCACATGTTTAGAAATTATACATAATTTAAGTATAAATTTATACATTCTATATCATTCTTACTATGTTCTTAAATGATTTATACTTTATAAACATGTGATTTGATATTGAAGTATTCTTTAAATGCACATGCATGGTTTCCTATAATTAATGGCATTAAGTTTATAAAATAACATAAACAATATAAACTTACTCTAATAATAGCACGCTGATGTAGTAACATCTGTATGACACTTTTTCTTCGAAGATATAACATACTCTTCACTGCAACCATCATCCCGGTACATATAAAAATAGGTCCTACTAACCACATATACCCTAGATTATTCACTATGTAACCATCGGCGTCTCCTAAAGCAAGGACGGTAATCACTGTTCCCACAGAAAACAATACCATTGAAAGGACGAAATATGAATAACTAGTACAATCGCAGCGGCCGAACCTCTGGTCTTCGTCAAAGTCTATATCACGTTGCCGTAATCTTCGCAAACGTTGTCTAATAAGAGGACTATCAAACACGGTGGCCATGATAACGAAGTTTTAATAACTTTTTACAAAACAACAAGAACAAAATAACATTTCACATTAAATTCACACAATATGTATTGCAATCGGCTTTAAAATATAACTAAATATTCACTGTTTTCATTCTATTATTATGTCCCTAACAGTAAGTAGTAAAGTGAAAATAGGAAACGTGTGAGTTTAGAGTACCCGCCACATAAGGTGGCAGTAGCCAAACTTGGAACTAAATTTGACGTTTCCGCCATTGCGTGTTATTTTGTATGAAAGGTAAATTTAGTATTACCAGCGTTGTGTTTTTTGCCCACTCTTTGTAATTTTTATGTTTGTTAAGGGTGATTATAATAAATTGATTTCTGGAGTTTCTTGTTAGTTCTTCTCCAAGGGTCTCCGCTGAACTTCTTCTTCTCAATCGTTACGCTCTTATCAGAGCGGTCGTGGTCTTCATGACGTGGCATCTTGAGCAGCCGAAATGGTTGGTGAACTAACCTCGGTAAAAATATGTAAAGACAATGCTCAGTGCCATGTTTGAAATAGTTTTTTTACATACATACATACACATCACGCCTGATTCCCTGTAGAGGGGTAGGCAGAGATCACGGATCCCCATTTGTCCCGATCCTAACAGACCACTTTCGCTTCATTGACATTCATACATTCTCTAATACACTCTCGGCGGTTATAGGTACTCCTAACGTCACCTTTTTTCAATATAGCGTCTATCTGACTGTTACATATATGTCTTATTAGGCCGGCCCCTACGTAACCGCCCTTCCACTTCACTCATATATATTCCTTTTGTCAATATATAGTTTTTTTAATTTGTACTTAGATCATAAAATAACTTTCAAAGAGAGCTTATGATAGGGCCTATTTTGAATAAAAATATTTTGACTTTTGACTTTGGTATATTAATTTGTTTTATTTGAGTTTATAGCTCTGCAACCAAAGATCGTTACAAATGAAACCTCAATATAATGTATCGAGCCGTATGGCACAGTGAGTGCTAGTTTTGGCGTGTTTACTGGCAACACTGGATTACGCGACTGTGGCGACGCCTCCAACTGCCACCTTATGTGGCGGGTACTCTACTTTGTTTTTCAAAATAGTGATGGGAAATGGAAGTGAAACAATATTGTAGTGAGGGCATCCAGTTTTACATATATATTATTTTAAAAATATGAATTGGATATAGTAGATTGTATTGGAATTAAACCTTTCCAATGACGAGGGTTCATCAGATCTATCATATTAGGATGGTTGATGTATAGACTAATATGGTTAAAGGTTCTTTATTTTGATGCCTGGAGCGACCATTCAAGGGAAGATGTATTATTTCCGTATGGTGAATCCTTGTTGTGAAGTTGTTAAAAGGTATTTTGAATATAGTCGAAATATTGATTTCGAATCGCAATAATTACATTCTATATTTCGAATGTTAGACATAACATAAAGGTGTCATCATACCTCTGCTAGTATCCCAATTAATTGGAGTCGGTGCAACATGTTTTTCGGTTCCACACTCTTTTATCATCCGTCATATCTGCAATCACTCCCTTGCTTTTCATATTTTTCTTTACACATTCTATCCATCTCTTTTTCAGACTTCCTCTTCAAAAACTCTAATTTACACTCAATGCCCTTCGTCTTTGTTATTATACGGCCATACCACGCTAGTCTTCCGATTTTTAACTTTTCAAAAATCAGTTTTAACTTTCAAACTTCTTTTAAATTCATTCCTTATTTTATCTATTCTTGTCTCTCTCTGAATGATGAATGAATTATCTCATTCTCTTCTTCTCTCTCTTCTCTAATTATGTATGTTAAATGCAACGTAGTTTTTTGTATCCATTTCACTGTCCAACAATTTACACAATAAGTCATTACTGGCCTCGGAAAAGACCTATAAATTTTACCTTTCAACCTAAAGGCTATTCTGGGATCACAAATCGCCCCCTAAACATGACGCTACTTATGCAGTTCAAATATAGCTGTCAATTCTTTTGGAAGATCGATTGAGGTTCCAAAACTCTAAATTAGTAAACGATAATTTTGTTATGGGAATTTGCCTACTATCATCAATGCGTTAAAAGGTATTAAGACAATAGCGAGTAGTGAATTTGAGATACATTTATCGCACCTCAAACTCAGCAAAATGCAGTGACGCCATTTACTCAAGTCATTAACATCAACTTATGTGTTTATTTATGAGATGAGATTGTAAATTGTATATTATTGATTTATGTTACAAGCTTACAATTTATTTGACCGTAGGTGCTAGATACTATATCATTAATATTTTATAGAGTACCCGCCACATAAGGTGGCAGTTGGAGGCGTCGCCACAGTCGCGTAATCCAGTGTTGCCAGTAAACACGCCAAAACTAGCACTCACTGTGCCATACGGCTCGATACATTATATTGAGGTTTCATTTGTAACGATCTTTGGTTGCAGAGCTATAAACTCAAATAAAACAAATTAATATACCAAAGTCAAAAGTCAAAATATTTTTATTCAAAATAGGCCCTATCATAAGCTCTCTTTGAAAGTTATTTTATGATCTAAGTACAAATTAAAAAAACTATATATTGACAAAAGGAATATATATGAGTGAAGTGGAAGGGTGGTTACGTAGGGGCCGGCCTAATAAGACATATATGTAACAGTCAGATAGACGCTATATTGAAAAAAGGTGACGTTAGGAGTACCTATAACCGCCGAGAGTGTATTAGAGAATGTATGAATGTCAATGAAGCGAAAGTGGTCTGTCAGGATCGGGACAAATGGGGATCCGTGATCTCTGCCTACCCCTCTACAGGGAATCAGGCGTGATGTGTATGTATGTATGTAAAAAAACTATTTCAAACATGGCACTGAGCATTGTCTTTACATATTTTTACCGAGGTTAGTTCACCAACCATTTCGGCTGCTCAAGATGCCACGTCATGAAGACCACGACCGCTCTGATAAGAGCGTAACGATTGAGAAGAAGAAGTTCAGCGGAGACCCTTGGAGAAGAACTAACAAGAAACTCCAGAAATCAATTTATTATAATCACCCTTAACAAACATAAAAATTACAAAGAGTGGGCAAAAAACACAACGCTGGTAATACTAAATTTACCTTTCATACAAAATAACACGCAATGGCGGTAACGTCAAATTTAGTTCCAAGTTTGGCTACTGCCACCTTATGTGGCGGGATCTCTAATAAAAGGCGACGTAAATCGTATTTTCCAAAATTTTCATTATTTATTGATATTTCTTTGTTTAATACGTAGGTTGTCCTTTCTTTGCCGAAACTGTTAATTACGGAGTGTTGTCAAAACATTGTATATAAAGTTTTAATATCTGTAATGGTAGGGATTTTGAACTTGCATCATGGGTGTCTTTGTAAATATTATTTGTTTTGTTTCATTGTTACATTTAGGTAAGTGTCATTGTATATAAGATAAAGTCCTAATTATTACTAATCGTATCGTGGTAGTAAATTTTACTTAATGTTGACTATTTTAATGTATTGTAATTTTTCAGTGTCTAGTGTGTCATCAGTTCAACTGTTATTAACAAATGATGGGCCTGCGGTTCGAGGGTCCAACATTACTTTTATAGCAACCATTGAGGATTATAATGTTGACGTTTTGAGGTTTAATTTTTGGGATGATACTGACCCACAACATGAAGGACAGGTATGTATAATATATAATAATATGGTTGGCCACAGATAACATAATACTATTTGAATGACTCAGCTTTAGATAAATACACAACAGAAACAAAGCATAGGATTACATTATTTATACTCATCTTGCCTTTTTCCCTAGAGGGATAAGCAGACCAAAGCAGTTTTTGCATAAATTCAAATTATACTGTTCAATTATGGATACTTCTAAAACCACCATTGTCAGTAGGCTATCTTCTTTAGCATTTTTATATAGTTTGAATCATATCAAGGAAGTTTCTATAACTTCTAAAACAATCTAAGGTTATTCTTCAGAAGCTTCACTATACTCAATATTAAACCTCTTATGTATTTATTTAACATCCATGTTTGTAAACTTAATGCTACATGTTTAGTTGCCGTAAATGGTAAAGATAATACTTTGAGCAATCCCTGCATAATTGATGAAACTAAAGCTGGGAGAGATTTTTTACATTCTTCTGTGTCTATACCCTAGGGAAGTAGAAGCATGAGAATGTCAATTTATGTATTTAGTCATACAAAATTGTTTATTCAATGGCTTTATGGTATAATATAAGCAAATCTATGTGTACATGTATCAATACTATGGATAATAATAATTGAGTGATGTTTATAGGACAGTAATTAACAAATTCCTACTTATATTATGCTGACCTATGCTATTGGAGGAAGTTCTTGTACTGAAAAAGTTTGATAATGGATTAATTAATTCTGTTTCTTTCTTTTCCAGTTTACAGTATCAGAGAAAACAGCCAAATGGACAGTAGAATACCCAAAGAATCTTTATGAAGCGGGTGAATATGTGGTCAATGTGGATGTTAAAGAACAATTCTATCACACAGGCATTTGGTTCACAATTGCAAGCAATAGCACCACATTTAAATTAACAGGTAATGTTTTCTTAATTGTACTCATGTCTTCATGTAACCATCATTAGATTTATCCAAAAACATATTAGGAAAAATATGTTTGTTACTCATAATTATTGGGTTGATCCAAGGAGATTGGGACGTGTTGGAAAACTCTGCCTTGCATCTCGAGAATTAAACACTGAATTAGTTTAGAGTCTATGATAAATTTATTGTATTGACTAGTAATATTAAAGTCATATAAGAAAATGTTTCATTTAGATAGTTAGTGCAGAATATCGGGTCATTTACAACCCTACCCCTGCCATAAAAAGTTAACTGGTGGTGTAGGTTTAACTGTTACTTACATTTGTAATAAATTACTAATCTTCAAGTTTGTTGTACAAAATACAGGCAAAATGTATATGATTTGGATGTAGACTTTCATGCTATTTGGTATACAAGTCTTTGATTACATTTAAAACTATAAATGATTAAAATAATTATATATTCTTCATCTTTTACAGACACTTTACATGGAGAACTAGTGCTTACACAGAACAATGTAGATAGACCAAACAAATTTGTGGCAGTAAACGATACTGTCACCCACCATGTCAAACTACCAAAGAATGAAATGGACTACCTAATATCAAATTCATCATCTATTATTACCTACTGGTTTGTTGACTGCATATATATTGATGAAACAACAGATTTCAAGTTTGATTATGCATACAAAGATACAATGGTAGATCATTTAGTTGACGCTTTAGTTGTAGCCGATAATATGCCATTGCCACCTTTAGTAACAACAACAACTACTACAACAACAACAACAACAACTACAACTACTACTACTACAACAACTACAGAAAAGCCAACTACTGAGCATCAAAATGGTTCATCAACTACTGAAGCTGCTAAATTGGCAGAACATAAGGTGGCCAAAAGAGCGATAAGGCAGAAACGTGCTTTAGAAGACTATGTATGCCACAATACTGGCACAGTGCCTATTGGAGATGCCTATACCTATGGCAGATACAAAACTAGCATTAGTATTAGAGGTATGTAATATGGAAACATCTTTAAAACTATCATAAACATCTATATATCTAAAAAATGGGTTACAATTTCGAAAAATTATGTATACTCTTATAATGCGATTATTAAAACATTGCATCTACAGTGAGAGTAAAGATTGTAAAGAAATTTGTGTATTACTTGGAATAGGGATAAGCATCTTATATCGTACTATGGAATGCCACCTGTAATGCTGGGTGCTATATGGTTAACTGTGGTCAAAACTAAACTACTTTGCAATGTAGAAATGGCCACATAAAACTTAGAGAACAACTCTGCAAGAGATATTGTTTCTTTAATATTTGTGCTAATAAATCTTTTAACTATATAACTCTTATCATCATAACATAATGAATGAAACGATTTAAAAACAATAACAGTAAACATATTGTACAACCTTCACAATGATACAGATATAACAATGATATTATTCTATTTCAGACCCTATCAAATCGGTCAACATAACTGGTAGGAACTGGTTACAACACGGTGACTTGATGAATCTGCTCGTAAAGTACACAGGGTCTCCGCCCTTTTATTACTGCGCTCAGTACAAGCAAGGGATATACAATATAACAGGAAACGAATCCTGTTCAATGATAGAGACCAGGTCTAACCAATTCCCTTTGGTGCACTATTTCTCGGATAGCGATCAGCACACAGTTGTTGTTGTTATTGAGAATGATCTCGGCAAGACTGTCACTAAAGCCGCCATTACTATTTATAAAGGTATGTTTGCACAGTTGGTTTTGTATGTTTATTTATAGTACGTAAATGTAGGAGATGACTAAACTTTTGTGTTTATAAGTATGCCTGTTTGGTGGTAATCTTTAATCTCCATAAACATTGATATACCAAGTGTTTAGGTAAATTTTTCTGGAATTGGTAACTTAGTAATTTATAAATAATAATACTTAATAATTTATTAAGTAGGGCATAATAATCTGTATGAGTTGACTATGTACCATTAGTAATGAAATATGAGGTTTAAGTGACCAAAGATCTTCGCAGTGACCTTGGTGGTCAATCATGTATTTTCAATGCCCCAAAATGATTATCTTTTTAATTCCACTAAAATAATATTTGCTACTTATCAGTTTTAAATAAAATACAAGTAATTTTATAATACTAAAACATTGTGACCAGTTAACCAAACAAGTAATAGTCTGTGCTTGTAAATGGCGACATGGCTCACCACCTGTCACATTGAGTACTGACTATCTGGTTAACACGTGGGTTCGAGGTGGCCATTCAATTACTACCTTCGCAATTGCGGATATGGACATCTGAACCTCTGACTACCCCGTAAGGGTTAATGGTCGTGAACGCATTTGTTTTTTTTGTTTTTGTTGTAGTTCTAGTTGATAATTTGTCCAATATCGCAGGCTAGTCGGGGACTTAAAAAGAATGCTAAATAGCTGCCATTCTTCCAAGTATGTCGTAGGAGGTGACTAAGGGAACTACGAACAAAAAAAACAAACGCATTCACGACCTTTACGGGGTAGTCAGAGGTTTAAGTTACATGCTCAAGCGAGATTTTAACCCTGTAGCCACTGATACAGAGCCAAGCTCCAAACAACTGAGCTACGTCGAATTAACTGAACTACGTCGAAACAACTGAGATATGTCGAAATCCTACTAGGGATATATTGGGCGATAGGTTAGCAACATGTCACCAATGTTCCATATAACATCACAACCTCAATATTCGTGCTAAAAGGTTACCTTGGAAATATTTTCGACTCCAAGGTTTTGTCCACCCCGAAAGGCGTGAAGACGTGAATGGAAATCCCAATATTATTGATATTAAGTCACCTAGGAGATATTAGCGTGTCCCCGAGGTTCTGTCCATCTCGAAAGGGATTAAAGGTTATGAATGTATTGATAATTTGTAGATTGTTATTTTTAAACACTCGCGATTTATACTCATTTTATTTACTATGAGAAACCGGGTCATATCGCGACGACGGCCTATGCAACTGGGTCGAAACGTCTGGCAAAATAAAGGTAATCCGATATCTTTATTAATTTATCGTGATATGACCCGGTCTCTCATAGTAAATAAAATTTGTAGATTATAAGTAATTTTTATGTTTATCGCATACTCTCTGTTATTTGTAATTAATTGTATCATACATGTATATATGTGTACGTCAGATAATCCCTTTGGGATTTGGGGTGGACAGATCCTTGGAGACTTGAAAACAACCCCATGGTCTGTTATTAGCATAATATTGGGGTTACAATATGGAATAACGTAGGGGCCGGCCTAATAAGACATATAACAGTCAGATAAACGCTATATTGAAAAAAGGTGACGTTAGTTGTACCTATAACCGAGCGTAGCGTATGAGAAGATGTATGAATGTTAATGAAGCGAAAGTGGTCTGTCAGGATCGGGACAAATGGAGATCCGTGATCTCTGCCTACCCCTCTACAGGGAATCAGCCGAAATGTGTATGTATGTATGTTACAATATGGACTAGGGGAATATGAAATCTATTGGGCTATTGGCTAGCAACCAGTCACTAATTATCCATACGTCACACCCCCGATATTAATTGTATGATTGTTTTATTATTCTATTACAGTGACGGTTCACGCACAACTGTCAGTCATCGTGGTACCAGTGGCGTTCTGCTTGTTAGCCGTCATTCTAGTTGTAATGGGCATAGCCTATTATCAACATAGAGCTAGGTAAGCGGTCTATTTACATAACATATAAGTTGTAAGTTGACGACCTCCGTGGCGCGATCGGTTAAATGCCTGAACGCTAATAGTGAGGTCCCGGGTCGATTCCCGGTGGAGGCAGAGTTAGAACTGCGCTTTTCTACAGCTTTCCAGTCTGGTCGTTGATTATATATGTATTTATCTATGTATAATATGTGTATATTTCTTAAATACACGTTGACTATTACCCTTAACATAAGTCTTAAATGAACATACCAAGGGGCTAGTTTAATTGGTGTAATAATGTCCAAATATTATTATTATTATTAAAATAAGTACGTTTGCAGCCGATCTTTACAGCACTATAATCCAAATACATATGTAGTTTTACAAATCCGGTGACCCTTCGGAGTCAGTAAATAAGAGGTTAGGTAGTTGCATACCTACATACATACATAATGTAATATCATTACAAACACTGGCAAGCTTGAATTTATTTTGTTTTGCATTGTTTGCCATCTGGATTTGGGTGAGAATATCAGTTTATACGTTACATCGTATGGAAACGATACGTAGTTCTTGATATAACTGTCTGCAATTTACACGCCGCGACGGCGCGTCGACATGATCAAAACTATCTGTCACGTTCGATAGTGAATATCTGGTAAGAAGTCGGTCTGGAGTGTCGAAAAACCATCACAATGTTTATTTTATGGTAGAAAGTTAATGTATGTTAGTTATATTTAGCCATTAATAAAATTTTCTTTCAATCGATACACTATTTCGTTTACAAATTAACTCTATTATTAATATATAACTCCCGTAAACATGTCGCGATGTTTTGAAATTCGCGCCTTTTTATTTCACATTCCGGCCGGCCACTAAAAACATCCCTGACCCGCGCGGTATTCAGTGCCGCTGCGCTTGAAATGTCCGATTTATATATATACAATACACAATGGTTATTTCTTCAAATCATTACGAGAAGAGTTATGCAGCAGGTAATTTTAATATATTTCTTGACTTTTCAGATATACAGTGGAGGTCGCAGACTTCGACTTTGGTCAGCAAACGCACTTCGATTACAAAACATTCAAGGAGAGACTGAACGATAGCTTTAGAAGCGCATTTAACTTTAGGCGTAGCGATGACGATACGGAGCCCCTAACGAACGGCAGTCGTTATCAAACATTGTGATCGATCAGCCTATAGCAGTCCACTGCTGGACAAAGGCCTCCTCAAGGGTACGCCACAAAACACGGTCACTCGTGGCCCATTGTGATCAAATTGTATTTAATGTTTTAAAGGTGACACATTTCGTTAATGGTATATTAATTTTATTTTCGTACTAAACTTAATCTCTTAGGAATGAAAGTAATCCATAATATTAATTGGATCTTCGATAGACTGTTTACATTGATGCTTTAGAGTGGCTGAAAGTTGTGTTATAGTACTCCATTTTCCATATTAAGTAATATTTGTGGGATAATGAAATATTAAAAAAATATGAAACTTTTGTTATAACTTGTAAGTTCCGGAACGACCTAAATTGGTCAAGACACCGTGAACATGTGTATAGATTTTATTTCTTAGCATTCCATATATAAGCAACTATTATGTATGGATTTTTAGTGTTAGTGTAGTCATAATTTTACGTTTATCATCTTCCGTAACCGATTTGCCCATATACCAGTATTTTGGTTCTTTACTTACTTCTGGCTTAGAATTTTACTGCAGAAATAAGTCATGTTTTGTGATATATTAGATGTAATCGAAATCTTTTTTAATATTACGTTGAAATATGTATATTGTAAATGAACATTGTATTTCTAATTAGATTTTAATAGACGCATCGTTATTATGTTTGCTGTTTTATTTGCTTCCGCAACTGGATGAATATACTTGTATATTGATGATATACATAACATACACACTTTCATTATCTATTTAGTGTGTCTGACTGGCTATACTAATAAATTTATTCAGATACATGGGATATGCATACAGGAAATTATCGCAGCTATGTTTTAGTGCTTTTAAATAACTGATATTTTACAATTTAAAATATCTTATTATCAGTTAAACTATCTAAGGCTCTGTGTTATCGAGGGTTTGGTATGTAAGTATTTTACCTTGCTATAGCTATTTGGTTTTGGAATTCATAATTTGTGAGTTTCGCATGGTATGTAGGTTAGTAATAAAATTTAATTTATTCTTCGTTGTTCAGAACGTTATGAATCTACAAAGTATTAAGGTATTTGTAAAAGGCGATAAAAGTAATTCTTGCTAACACATATTTCTGAAAAAGAATGTTGTATATTTTTAAACATATTACTTACTCCTAACAGAGGTGTAGGCAGAAGTCACATATTCACATTTTTTTCGACCCTGCAATAACACTTAAATGTTTGGATACACAGGGATGAATTGTTGATTGACGGAAGGAATACCGGGTGCTTCAAAAAAATGTATACACACTTTAAACTACCACTAAATTTCTTCTTGTGGGCACAGTAAAAGATGAGGTGTACAAACGTAAACCACGTAACCTAGACATTTTTTGGAATGAGATTCAAGCAGTGTGTAGAGAAATCTCATTGGACGTTTTGATACTATGTACAGAATCTGTGGTGACTCGTACTCAGAATTGTATTGATGCTGCAGGTCACCAATTTGAACAGTATTAACATTTGTTATTTATGTTTCATCTATTTTCCTGAAATTTAACTTTGTAGAATGGCAAATAAATTTTCTATGGAAGTTCAAAGTGTGTATACATTTTTTTTAAGCACTTCGTACATTTGGATGAGTAGGAAGGGCGGTTACGGTACGGGTTGTTCCCCTTATAAGACGAATAAGACTCAAATCCATGACATACTAACAAAGGGTGACGTTAGAGATACGTTAGAGGTACCTACGATCGCCGATATGTATGTCCCCTACTTTCTCTCAGGCCACAAATATAAGTTTCATAAGAGTAACTCCAGCACATGGAGTAATTAATAAAAGGGTGGGCCTTATACAATATTTTATGGAAACTAGCATGGCATCAAGCGGGGTGAAACAAGGTTTGCGGGATGGAGGGGAGATATTACAATTAAAACACGGCATTTTGTGCGACAAAACATAGGTATCTTCTTTCTACTACACATTTTTAGACTCCGCACCAATAAAAACACGCCATTTTAGACTCCGCACCGCGTAACGGGGACCGCGCCGGGTCACCTTTATATTTGGTTCGTGCTCCAGCATCGGTGCTTCTTCAAGCCATTCTCAATCTATTATTAAGTATGCTATGAACTCGTAATTAGGTTATGATCTCTTGTATGGTTTTTGATACATTATTTCTGGAATAATACGGTGAGGGAAAACATCGTAAGGTCCTGAACCTGGACATCGTAAGGCAACCTACAATATTTAGTGCTTGCAATGGCGACATCGAGATCGCTTCTCGTTTGGTGGAGCCCAGCGGGGACTCAAGGGTTGGTGCGTATTTTGTTCAGCGCATTAGCATAGCTGTGCAACGGGGAAATACCACCAGCCTTCTTGGGACACTTCCTACCACTGCCAGTGACTTTCAGATATATTTTATTTGTAAATATATTTAGCTTTAAGATTTTATTTTATAATAGGTTATATTAATCTTTATTTATTTAGTACTTATGATATTAATTTGATGTAAGTATTACTTCATGTAAATAAAATTTAGTACTAAATACTTAAAATGTGGCAAGTTATTTGATAATTCAAGCAATATCAAATAACTTGCCACATTTTTATTTCAGAAGTTTTCAATACATGAAACATAGATAGCACTGTAATTATAATTTGATTTTTATATTATATTCTTCGCTCCTATTAGTAGCAGGGTGGTGTTATATAGCCTTAAGCCTTCCTCAATAAATGTTCTATCTAACATTAAAAGAAGTTTTTAATTCGAACCAGTAGTTTCTGAGATTAGCGCGTTCAAACGAACAAAAAAACAAACTTTTCAGCTTTATAATATTAGTATAGATTACTTGTCATAATGCACTTGGTAGCTTATGACATGCGCAGAACATGATAGCTGAAAATTTCTGTACAAAGTTCTTTTAATTATCTATGTTTCTTATAAATTTCCAGAAGATTCATTTGCGCTATTTGACGATCATGCAGAAGGATAATATTGTGCGATGTAAGCATTAATGTATGTTCGTTATTGTTACGAATTATTGAAATTAAACATAGATTGTTTTCATATAATATTTAATACAAACGCATTTTGTATATTAATATACATGTCTTTGTTTTACTCGACTGAATTATTTATCGTTTGTGAATGGTTACATGTTTGATATTATTATATCAAAACTATTATTTCTCAAGATTACTTACTTCGCTATTTAAAAACTACATATTCCGACACCGTTTAAGCAAATCATAGAAGGGGTTCGCCGCCTGCGACGGAACTTTCGATGCCGCAGTGATTTTCTCCACGCAGGATCTTGAAATATCCATTGTCGCCCCAGTCGCTGTTCCACGAATTGGCGATCAACCAGTACTTACTGCCGTTCTCGACGCCCCAGCCTAATATCTTAATTGCGTGCCCCCCTTTTTCCTTGCCGTGGGTGTGCTTGTACACCCCACTTTTGTAACTATACAGATCAGCAAACACCGTGAAACCACCTTCAACCGGCCCGTTCTTGAAAAGCTCCGCCTTGATTTGATCCTCACTTGAGTAAATCCCGTAAATACGCTTGGCGTAGTTTTTATCCTTATTATAGTCCACATTGTAGCCTGCTTCGCATTTCTTGTAACATTTAGGAGTAGGGTCGTCATCGTGGCAGGGCATTCTGTTACCATGCACGTGACGCTTGCAAGGAGGGATTTCGTATGGCCGGCAACCTTGAGACGAGTTGTAATTTCCTCCGGAGACGATACCGATTTCTTTCCAATATTCCCAAGCGGAACCCAAAATACCACCCTTACAGCCGGAACCGCATTTGTGGCAACAAGTCACTACGTCGTCGGCTGATAGATGCACGTGCTTGGTTGCATTTGAGTAGATGCAAATGCGGTCAGTCATGGCTTCTACGGCTCCGAAGGCCCAGCAGCTACCACAGCATCCCTGGGCTCTGATCTCGTTGAGAGTGGGGCAGTCTGGCCATTTGTCTCTTGGGTCAAAACTTTCGGGTAGGTTGTCTGTTACTTCAGGTCCATGCCAAATCTTTTCCAGTGTAGAAAAGTGATCATCGTGCAATAATCCGACCAGTTTCTTGAGGTGACTGTCTGGTGTGTCTCGGGGGAAGTTGCGGCCCGCTTTCCAAGAGTTTTGCACTGAATTGATGTGATTGATGAATTCGTCAGACAAAGGATGGAGCTCTTTCCCCAAAGCAAAACAAAGTATCGCAAACACAAACAGAAAGCGGAACGCCATTTTGGCGTACGTGCTCCGTTGTCGAGTGGTGCGTGTCGACTGAACACTGCCTCTGGTTAAAAACTTCAAAGTCGGGAGCGTGTTGAACGCTCGATCGCAATTGGTGTATGTAGTGACGCGAATTGATAAAGTGCTCGGTTATGGACAACGAGCAATATGTTATGAACTCGTCATTGGGTTATGATCTCTTGTATGGTTTTTGAAACATTATTTTTGTAATACTACGATGAGGAAAAACATCGTAAGGACCTGGACCTTGACATCGTAAGGTAACCTACCTGTTGGCCGAATAGGTTTTAGTGCTTGCAATGGCCACATGGCTTACTACCTGTCATTCAGTTCAATGTTCCTGTTCAGTACAATGTGGCCAACACGTTGGTGCGAGGTTTCCATACATTTACTACAGAAATCTGGACTACTGACTACCCCGTAAGGGTTAATGGTCTTAAACGCGTTTGTCGTTGTCTTTTTGGAAATGGTAAAACGAAACTCTTGACGTTTCTGTAAAGGACGTGAAAATGTTTTATGGTAATAAAATATAGCGAGAAACAGAAGAGCGTGAATGAGAAGGTGAATGGGTGCGAGTGAAGCAAGAGAGATTTGCTAGGGTCCTTCCAAGTGCCGACCGATACTCTCTCCCTGTCCCATTTTGGACGTAGAGGCGTGAATATATGTATGTGTGAATAAAATAATACATAACCATAACATGTAAACTCTAAACTTCACGAGTTTGAACGACTATGGAAACCTATACATACCCGTTTTAAAGATATTGTAAATGGAAGTTTGTGTTTAAAAGGCAAATTCTTTAACTTCCTTTGTTGTAAACTTGTTTATATGAAACTTGGTGAACCTAGTACGGGTTTCTTTCCATTAGTGAGGTTCACATATCCAAGATATTAAACGAAATTGATTTCATAAGTTGCCAAATTACTATAAGTCGTAAGATGCTTGCAATTCATAAAACAGTAAATGACCTTCAAATGCACTAACAGTCCATAAACTAAGAATTATCTCCAGTTCGACCAGAAACGTGCAATCGGACGCGTGTCCCTTTCGCTGTGAACGAAGTGCACGTGTTAATATATCAATCAATCAATCAATCAGCCTGTATTAGTCCACTGCTGGACGTAGGCCTCCCTAAGGGTACGCCACAAAAGACGATCTTTCGTGGCCCTCATCCAGCCACTACCAGCAACCTTCTTGAGGTCATCGGTCCACCTGGCAGGGGGGCGTCCTACTCTACGTTTGCCGAGACGTGGCCTCCACTCAAGAACCGCTTTACTCCAGCGGTCGTGTTAATAAATTAGTGATAATTGTATACAAGTGAACTTTGGGCGCTCCTGGTAACGAGGGTGAGGGTTAGGCTTATCACAATGGAACCCAACCTTATCCCCAGTGGAAGAAACCCCAATGTAATCCCCATACCCAACGCAACCCCAACGTCCAATGTAAGCTATGCTAAGATGACCTCAAAAGCGGTATTCCCAATGAAAGAACAAGCTATCATACTGGACTCCAATGACGGACTCGCAGTTCGAGACTACTTGCTGCATCTAGCAAGTGTGATACACCCGACCAAGCTCCAGCATGCCTTACGAATCGCGAACTCACGTATGTGTGTGTACGTTGACACCAAGGAGACAGCGGACCATCTCGTGGACACTGTTAAGAGGACGAAGATTAAGGATCATGTGTTGGAGATCCGGCCATTGTTAACGCCCAATAAATGCATAATTCTATCTAATGTGCAACCAGTCCTGCCTCCCTGGGTTTTCAAACAAAAATTCGCAGAACTAGGTGTTAAGGTAGCCTCCCCACCTTCGTAAAAGTGGGTATACAGGACCCCGGATTCTTACACTACGACTACTGTTTCATCATTAGAAATCGTAGATGCACCCAACCCAATGGAAAATTTTTTGGTGTGTTGAAAGATATTTGTTTGTTTGTTTTGAAGTATAATTTTCATAGGTGTGCCTTTCAAGGAACCTGTCAAAATTAGATGTCAAAAAATAAATGTGTTTTTTTTTCAGGAATTTTCAACAAATTCTTTTGTAATTAATACATTAGAGTATAATTTAACTCAATGTACATAGATACTAGTTGGTTTCAATATTCTGGCTACAATAGCTTCGGAGAAATTAGGCTTTGAAATAACCTCTGCAGATTTGACGTTTTTGTCAAAATCTCGGAAAGTATTCATGGTAGCCGGCTGTAAATTGGAGCGCAGCCTAGTTAAATTGTAACGAACAAACGTGTAAAAAAAACAGAAAATCTCACAGTGGCCACTGCTCCTTCCTTCCCTTGCCAGACCCTTTAATATTTATTCATATGGTTGTGCATCATGGTCCGTTAACACTATTTGTCCGACCGACCGATGGCGGTATATCCATGCGAAAAGGGTAGGGAGACTAAATACAAAGCCAATGACGGGCAGCAGCGTCATTTGTGCTAACCTCCTTACCCCTGCGATCTCCAACCCGCCTGCTAAGCGTGGAGATCAGGGCAATTACCCCGCCTCTAAGTAAATGACAAAACTTAGAAAGATGGCCCCGAGTTCCTGGCGGCACTGTCGTCCTGGCCACGGTGACGGTCGGGGTAGTGACAGTGCCAGGGTTGCGAAGAATCCCCAGGCGTCGAATGAGTCACCAAAACAACTGCCCGTGGCGACGTACAACGGATGCAGTCTCCGGCTGGATTCGCATCTCGTCGAACTGGAAGCAGAACTTACAAAAATCAGATGGCATATCTTGGGGTTAAGGAGACTGCAAGTCCCAGGGGGGCGTAGGCTTCCTCGTCAACAAAGTCCTCTGTAACAACGTTGTGGAAGTGTCCAGTGTGTCGACAAGGGTGGCGTACATCGTTATCAAGCTTTCGGATCGATATTCACTTAAAATGATCCAAGTGTATGTCCCCACATCGGCACACTCAGACCAAGAGGTAGAGGCGCTATACGATAACATCGAACGGGTCTTACATCATACCACGTCCGCTCACTACAACGTTGTAATGGGGGACTTTAACGCTAAAGTTGGTCAAAGGGAGAGTGGTGAAATGAGGATGGTGCCACACGGCATTGGCAGTCAGAATTCCAGGGGACACATGCTGGTCCACTTTCTTGAATCGCAGGGGCTGTATCTTATGAACACCTTTTATAAGAAAAAACCCCAACGAAAGTGGACCTGGAAAAGTTCCGACGGAAAAACCTTTAATGAGATTGACTTCATCATGGCGGATAAAAATCACATATTCAGGGATGTTTTCATGATCAACAGGTTTAACACCAGAAGTGATCACCGTATGATAAGGGGCACCCTGAATATCAACCATAACCTAGAAAGGATGCGCATGATGAAGTCCACTCTCCGACCTATTCGACTGCAAATGGCCGTTGGTTCACCCAAGTTCCAACTGGAACTCCAGAACCGCTTTGCCATTCTGCACACCGCGACCAATCTTAACAAAATATCAATTTCTTAAAGTTTTTCTCGAAGTGACTCTCTGGGGCCCAGATGCCATAGACATAATGCTATGAAAGTAGCTGAAATAAACAACCCTAGCCGTGTACTCGTCCATATATTCCCTAATCCGTTTAACAGCATATGCCGCGGAACTAAGTTTTTTAGATAAAACGCGAATGTGGTCTCCTCACTGCAGCTTTGAATCTAAAGTTATTCCCAAGAAGACAGCAGTATTTATTTTATCTATTTTCTCATTATTTATTATTAGACAGTTTCGACACGTAATGAGCTTCCGTAGACAGTTGTTCATAGTCCCAGAAGACGAGTGCAAGGTGCCTGAATCATTGCAGGTGACCTTTGAAGCCACAACGCATTGGATCTACATAACTAGGGATTCTGTAAAGTGCTTCACCTGTAGTGAAACAGTCCACTTGGCTGTTAATTGTCCTCAAACACAATAAAAAGAAAAAAAATAAAAAAAAAAATTGGTGGTGGTAAGAAAATAACTTTTAAATATAAATCGTTTCAAATTGTAAACATTTTTTTTTAGCTACCACCGTCATCTTTTTATAAATTTATAAAGGGTCTGGCAGGGGAAGGAAGGAGCAGTGGCCACTGTGAGATTTTCTGTTTTTTTTACACGTTTGTTCGTTACCATTTAACTAGGCTGCGCTCCAATTTACAGCAGGCTACCATGAATACTTTCCGAGATTTTGACAAAAACGTCAAATCTGCAGAGGTTATTGCAAAGCCTAATTTCTCCTAAGCTATTGTAGCCAGAATATATATATCCTCGTGAAGAACCCTGCAACTGGCGTGCATGCATGATGATGAGATTAATATAAATCAAAGATGCGAACGATGCATGTAAGAATTGTACTAAGTTGCACTCCGTGATCTCTGCCTACCCCAACAGGGACATGGCGTGATTTTATGTATGTAAAAGACATTCTTTTTAATCTACACTATTATAATGTAATAAATATGATGATGATGATTGGTTTCCTCACCATGTTTCAACTCCCCGTCAAGTTGTACATACATCACAAGCTCAATTAGTTATATGATGATCGTATTTCGTCTTCATCAATGCTTTACATACCAAAGACTCACACTATAACTTTTTATTTGCGATAATCCTTTAATGCGATTACCGATTTATTAAGGTTAACAAAAATATTTTTTCTTAAACAATTACAATCTTTTCATTTTTTTCAGATATGGATTTATGTTGCACATTTTTTTCACTAAATGATACAATGTTGAGTTTTGTCGTATCTTTCGTAGTTAAAGAGTTATAAAAGAAATAACAAAAAAAAGTGACAGATTGAGGGCCCGAATATTACCGAGGTCATAACTTCGAAACCCGGAGAGGTACGGACCCGTTCTTGCTTTCACAATTTTTCATAATTTATTATGTAACACATAGGTAAAGAAGCAGTTGCTGTACGAAAAGGGTTATTATAAAAATTTGGTATAAATTTTCAGGAGTGTGAGGATTGAGGGCCCAATTTTACAAAAGCGTTTGGTGGTAATGTCTTATTTTCACAAATTTTGATTGTAAATTACTTACATTTTACTCGTAAAGACTTTTTCTTAATGCCCTTATTCGCCAGGTACGGGTGGCCTCTCAATCCTCTATGTGAGAATTGAGGCCCCAACTTTTTAGGCTTTTACTCCCTTAATTGACTTTCACAAATTCAGATTCCAAGTTGCACAAGAAGAGAAAATGACAGTGTTAAAAATTCTCTGGAGCTCCCTCAAAACCGGTCTTCCACCAGATTACAGGAGCTCAGAGGTGATTCCATCCTCGCCCGGAGCTTTTCCACTTTTAAGCTGTTTTAAGGCCATCTCAATCTCATCCAAAGCTATTTTAGGCATGTCCTCCGTGAAGTGGCGTGTCAACGTGGCCCTTGAATTGGAGAGGTCAAGAATTCGGATTACGGCAGCGCGAGCGGTATAAATTGCCGTAAAAATCTTCTATCATAGACAAGATCTCTAGTTTTGAGGTCACCATGTCTCCACGAGCTTTCCTCAACTTCGTCATGTGGCTACGTCCCAATTTTCGGGCGAATACGCGCATCCCACGGTTTTGCTCGATCAACTCTTTTATGATGAAAGCATTAGCCTTACATAGGTCACGTCGTTTTGCAAAGTCAAAGTCAAATGTGTTTCTTCAACATAAGTACAAGTACAGTACATTCATTAAAAGTCAAAACATTTGCCTGACACTGGTTGTCTCTTAGCATTGAAATTCTACCATTGGTTCGGAAGCCCTGGCTCGGAGAAGAACCAACAAGAAACTCCGGTTTTCAGGATTTTATGCCCAGTGCCAGTTACAAATACAAATTATACAGAAACATAATTATCTTTGCACATATAGCTTAGATGCACTCATTGCCAACACTGAGCATCGGCAAGGTAGTCTCCGACCGCGTAGTAAGCACCCCGGACTAGTCGGCCTCTAACTATAGTCTTAAATTTAGGTAAGGACAATCGCGTAATCCAGTCCGGTAAAAGATTATAAAACGCACGCAATTTCCAACAAAAGATTTCTTGACCTTATGAAGCCTCGAGGGCGCCACATACAGCTTATCTTTGTTCCTAGTATTAATTTTATGAAGATCACAGTTTCTACTTAAAAATGTTTATATTTTTATGTACATAAATGACACACTCATATATGTAATGATCAACAACCGTCAAAATATCAATTTCTTAAAGTTTTTCTCGAAGTGACTCTCTGGGGCCCAGATGCCATAAGACATAATGCTAAAAAGTAAGTAATAAAAAGTAGCTGAAATAAACAACCCTAGCCGTGTACTCGTCCGTATATTCCCTAATGCGTTTAGCAGCATATGCCGCGGAACTAAGTTTTTTAGATAAAACGCGAATGTGGTCTCCTCACTGCAGCTTTGAATCTAAAGTTTTCCCCAAGAAGACAGCAGTATTTATTTTATCTATTTTCTCATTATTTATTATTAGATTAGTTTCGACACCATTAACATTTGGCAAAGTAAATTTAACACATTTTGTTTTAATATTATTAAGAACTAATTTGTTATATAGAAACCATTGAATTACATCGCCTATCACCGAGTTTATTGCTTGTGACTCATCAATCTTCCTGCTAATGTTAAAGATTAGGGTGTGCCATCTGCAAAAAGGACCATCCTGCACTGTATGTTACAAAAGGTAAGTCATTTATGTATACTAGGAAAAGAAACGGACCTCTGGTATAGTTCTCCCGCCGTCTTTCGTCTCGATTGTACGTATTTCTGGGTTCGTCTAGCAACACTATCTTTCTTCACATTATTTAGTAACTTCTTGAGCTTTGTATTGAAGTAGTCTTGTTCCTGTAGGAGGCTGTTTATGTTATCCGCTTCCATTTTCGTTCTTCTCTATGTTTTCAACGGTCTTCTGTCCCTATCCTACAGCTAATAAACGAACCCAACAAGTACTGCTGTCTCCTGCACCCCTCGGCCCGGGTTTCGCGACTATTCTGCTAGTTAGGGGATGCCACTTGGGGATGTCTACAGAATTCAGCACCTACGATTGAGCCTAACAAAGCCACAACCCGGTGCGGTTGATACACCAAGCCGTGACTTTGCGACCACCAAAACTATCCTCTACCCTAAGGGGGATTCGCGTTTGGAGTCACCGCGATATAATAAAAAAGTAAATAATTAAAGAATTTCAAGTTACGTTATTATTATTTAAAGTTAAGTTAAAGTACAGTTAAGTTGTAAGTGTATTGAAATGAAATGCTTTTTATTCAACATGAGGATTATAAAATTACTTATTGAAGATCAAAAAAAAAACATTGTTACAGGAAAAGTTGTCAATAAAATTAGTTAATTGAAAAAAAAATTAAGTTAAACTATTTGCATTTCGTAAAGCAAAATCCTGCAGAGAAGAAATGCTAAGAAACTCTGCAAACATATTTCAATACAACTTCTATTAAATAATCCATCAGAATTAGTTAATTTCACCATGAGTGTGGAAAATAAAAAAAAACTCGAAGGACCATGGGCACACTTCAGCGTCGTGACAGAGTGGTTTCGACCCTGGAGTGTGGGAAGATATGGGGTATAGCCTACAGACGAACGTTTCTGTGCTTGGCGTCAGCAATCTATCACTGTGTCCAAGAGCACTCATCTCGCCTTCGCTTCGCAAAATATATTATCATATTTTGACAGGAACGCATTGGATGATTTGTATGACAGTGACCACTTTCCTATACTGATAAGATAGTAACTCAGAGCTAATGCAAGAAGAAAAATGTATATCTATTAAATGGAAATTTGCTTTTTCGGATTGGCAGGCGTTCGAAAGTGAGTTTGAGTTTAGCGTTTCTATGCTAGACGATATAACCCCTTCCTCTAATTGTGATGTGCTTATTATATGGTAAAAATTTTATGAGTGCATACTAACCACAGCAACGAACCACATTCCCAAGATTACGGGGTAAAGTAGACAGAAAGAAAGTACACTGGTGGAACGAAGAATGCAGTATAGCGATCAAAGATACCAAAAAGGCGGTATATAGAATCGAATAATCTTTTATATCGTCAGCAATTTGGTTATAGATAATTTAGGTCCACTATCGGTTATCTGGCTCAAGTGGCAAATGAAGTCTCCAAGTCAGTCAACACGAGGTAGCAGTCGCTCCCGACATAGAGAAGGTCTACGAAATGGTCAGGAGAGGTAGAGTCCTTTCCATTCCACACCAAATGGGAGTTCGGGGTAAGTTGTAAGCATATGTCAAAAAATTTAAGTCTCATAGGATTATTAGAGTTCGCATGCAACAAGTTCTGTCGGATCCTGTTTGTATGGAAAACGGGTTGGCTCAGGGTTCAGTCCTTAGTGTGTTTTGTTCTTGATGGCTATTAATGATATTACAAAGTCTTGGCGTTTTCCTGTCAAAGGTTTTTTACTTGCCGATGTCCTGACCATACTTAGTAGTGGTACAGACATTTAGTTGACACAAAAGCTTCTACAAAGCTCCTTAGACAATCTTAGTACCTGGTGCCTAAGAACGGGTTTCAAATTTTCCTCTACAAAAACTGAATTCATAGTTTTCTCAAAGCAACGGAGCAATAAAAGCATAGTATTAAAATTAAGTGAAACTAAAAGAAAGGAAATAAATGTACTGAGATTATGAGGCTTATTTTTTTGATAAGAAACTTAATTGGAAGTAGCATATTAAAAAGTTAATATCCGAATGCATGCAACGAATCAACATTATCAAAGTTCTATCGTCGTGTAATTGGGGCTCTAACAGTAAATTAATGATACGTTCTTATAAGGCTCGTTCGTTCGATGTTGAAGTATGGAGCAGTAGTATATGGTTCGGCTTCATCTGGGATCTTGGATACCTTAGAAACTGTCCAAAATACATGTCTAAGGTAAAGTTTGGGTGCCTTTTGCACTAGTCCTGTGCACAGCATTCTGGCTGAGGCAGGAGAAATGCCGTTAAGTTTTAGGAGGAAAGAATTGTGTTTGTATTACGCGGCTCGAAACTTGGCTATTTACGATAATTCACTGATCTCGAATATTGAACCGCAGGAAGAATTGGAATACCAACTTCGATCCTCATTAAACCGCCCTTTAAATATAAGGATAAAATCTTACTTGAAGCAATTCAACCATAACTTCCTCAACATATTTAACAGAAAACCTCCATTGGCTCCTCCATGGGAAAATAAACTCATATTAATTACTCATTATCAGATTGCAACGGTCGTAAAGAAACGTCTAACTTCATATACAAGAGCTTCTATTACATTACTCAGAATACACAATGCTCTATACAGATGGTTCCGTAAGCTCTGAAGGTACTGGATGCGCAGTAGTATCCCAAGAACATGTAGTCAATCTCCGCCTGCCAAATTACGCTTAAGTGTATACTTGCGAAGCGATTGCTCTGCTGCAATAATTTTAAATACGTAATTTTTACAGATTCTAATTCATGCTTATTAGCACTTGAAAATTTGTACAGTAATAACCCTCTAATACAATTTATCCAGGAGGGAATTCAAGAGTTGCCACAAAAAGGCAAAACAGTTACATAAACCAAACAAACTGATATGGGTTCTTAGCCACCTGGACACATCGCAGAGTCGTGACAGAGGGGTCCCGACCTTGCAGTGTGGGAAGATACGGGGGATAGCCTATAAACGAACCTAGCCACCAATAAGGTGTGTGTACCTAACTGGCCCTAAGTTCCTATAGCCTAACCCGAATATATACTTATATATAATAAGTGTGGAGCGGTGTGTCAGGCGTGTGGCGCGTGGATGTGGGGCAGCCGGAGCCACCAGGCATAAAGTGTGCCTAGCCGTGTGTAGTGCCTAACGGTAGGTAAAGCTACGCCTCTAGACCTAAGGGCGCGGCCGGGAGCCTAGGTTGGGGGATCAAAGGTTTAGGTATGAGGATTTTCCCGTAGCTGGTGAGCCAGGCTCAGCGCCACCATTTGAGACTGAAGGTGTCTTTGCCACTACGGGAGGAGAGGTGAAGAAATGAGAACGCCACAAGGATAAAGATAAGTGATAAGTCCTCACTTTTGTTTGAGATAAGGGATCAATTTTTTTTAACAAATTAACAATTGGAGAGATTTTGCCGTATATGGTTCGCCAACAAAGTCAGCAGCTCTGTGAAAGTTGAAAATACAAATAATTATTTTTGACTGAATATTTAGTCAGTTGTAATACCATATTGCCTAAATATGATTGCTTTCGGATTACATTTGGATTCTCAACTGGAACGAACTGAAGAACAAGGAAGAGAAGAATTATTGGAGCTTCGATTTCGTTTTATTTCGGTTGTAGCGGCTGGCGGTGTTGGTGTCACCATGGCAATGGAATAACAAGAAGTGCAAATGCCGTGGCATCAGTGTATGTACATCAGCCGACATAACCTTAGTTGTGAATGGCTTAATAAAGAATTTAAAAAAATAACAATTGGAGATAGCAAGTAGTTCTAAGCAGGTTTAGGATCGGCCATAGCAATTTATCACACACATATAATTACAAAGTCTGATAGGAATTTATGTGACTGTGGTCAGAACGCTACTGTCAAACATTTACTCGTTGAATGTCAATTATATGAACCTGTAAGGGATAGTTTAGACCTCCCTAGAGATGATAAATAATGCTTAAATAAGCAGTACAAGAAAACACTGCAATTTTATGTGTAACACCATTTATCTACACCGAATTTAATCAACACATAGAAAGGAAATATTTTTATTAATCCATAAAGTATATTATGTTACAGTTAAGTAATAATTGCAAATTGAGTAAAGACTAGATTATTATCAACATATCATTGTAATCAATTTAGGTCGCTAATGACCAAGCAGTTAAAGCGAACTTAAATAAAATAAAATAAATAATAATTATCTCGACATCAGTACCTTTCAACACTTCAACATCGCGCACTTCTTGTTTTCAGTTATTTTTTGTCATTCACATTATACTTAGCTCTGATTTCATCTGTATGTCTTTACGAAGTGCCATTAGTTTTAGTTTGATTAATCTAAATTGATTTATTTTAAGAATAAGTTTTATGTTAATGACATATTTTTATGAAAAATGTTTTTTTTTTACCTTCAATAAGTGATATTAATATCGTTATGTTGAATAAAAAGATTTTCATTTCATTTCACTGTAGAATTTAGTATTAGGTTTCAAGTTTTGTCATCATTCGTTATACATAAGAGTCATTGATTTAAACCTTTAATTATTAAATGTGCTAATTTATGAGGTCGACTTAATCTTTAGATGTAAGGCCTAAATAAAATAGAATAAAAAAACATCGTGCACTTATTAGCTCCCCTATTTTTCAATATACTTTTAACGATCTACCTAAACGAAGCTTTATCATTATAATGAGAGAAAATGCACGTATTTCACAGTAGAAACACTTTTGTTGGAAAATTACTTATTTACATACATTCATGTCCTTTAATCCCTTTTGGGATGGAGAGAACCTTCGAGACAAAAACACATGTTCTTGATCACTTATTAGCATGAATGCGGTTGTAATCCCATAAGGAACTCTAGGACAATAGCTTTTGGCGAGCACATGTATTTTATATAGCTCTGTGTTTTAAAAAATCTTAGAATTTGTAAAAGTTGAGTTACATACCAGTGCGATACATCATTCTGCGTGCCTTGAGAAGTGCTACAAGTGTGCGATTTTGGTTTTGTGAAATTCTGAAATTTTCTTGGATTTTCAGTGAAAATACAGTTTTATGTTAAAATATTTTCCATTGAATCAAAGATATCTTTAAAACTAAATTGACGACCCCAGTGTTTTTTGTTATCAAAAAGTGCGCCTTGTTTAGTTCTACAAAATAGTGATTTTTCCGGAAAATTTTCTTCACGTTTTTCGCTAATACAGCGGAAAATCCGAAAACCACGTGGCCACGTGGTCGTGGATAGTGTGGGTTTAAGATTACAATAGTACCACAGCTGAATAGAGAATTCAAAACGGAGTCAAACGACATATTGAAAAAGAAAATTAGTGAATTTTCCAATAAACCAGACAGCAAAAAGTTAAATTATTAAGAATTTCAGAACTTTTCGTCTTTATACGGGTGAAATTTTCATCACTGGCAATACTTCAAGGGTAGATTATATGGTGGAAAATATGCGGTTTGACATGATTATTTTAGTACCCTCCATTACAAAAATATTGAGAAAAGTGTCCTCAAAGTTTGGGAGCCAATTCAGATTACATGTACACCCTACATTATTTCATTCATAAGTTCTCATCCAACTAAACATCTTTCAACACCCAAAACAAAAAACTATCAACAACAAAACTAACAACTATCAAAAACAAAATATCGAAGAAAAAATCAAATTTTTTTTACTAAACTCTATTTCTGTTGTACCCAATGCCGTTCTAGGGTTTGAAGAAAAGTCGAAATCATCACTACGGCTTACGTGCTCTTTAATACACAAAAACATAAAATTTGGTTGAACATTAAGGTGGGTCTACGCTACACGAACCGAGCACGAGCGGAGCACGAGCCGAACACAATTCGTATAGTGTGGACCGACCTACAAGCCTCGAACGAGCGCGCTGCGAGCATTTCGTTCGTGCTCGGCTGCGTTCCGCCTTTTGTCGGTTTTTTGACGAACACAAAGGGTTTTGCTTTGCGCTCGTGGACGTGTTTAGTGACAGACGTCGTTCACTCGAATCGAACATCATGGAAACGTGGTCCGAAGATGCTTCCGTGCAATTAATTGAATTATATCAAAATAATTCTTTGATATGGGACCCAAAACATGAGGATTACTATAAAAAAAATAAGAAGAGTGATGCATGGTCTCGTATATAAATTTTGTTGATTGGATCTCATTTTATATATATTTGTAGATCCCCATCGTCTTCGCCTTTTTCTATTTTTGCTGACCACCGCTATAATAATCGCTGCAACAGCAGCGGCTGCTGCAATATAATTATTATTATCGTCCATATTCGCCAAGAGCCGCGAGCACACTGCGGAAAACTGCGTTCGAGGACAGTGATCGTTGTAGGTTCGTTGTACGTCCACACTTGACACCGTGAACGACGAAACCTGAATGGCTCCGCTCGTGCTCCGCTCGTGCTCGGTTCGTCTAGCGTAGACCCACCTTTACATGCCACCAATGAAAATTATCAAAACACATTGATTTCATGATTTCATCACACATACATGGTACACGATGACAAATACAATTCCATTTCACTAGTTCTTCAACTTTTTATCATTTTGCGAATTCCGTTATTACATACATACATAAACAATTCAATTCAACAATTCAATAGAACAATTCAACATTGAGTAATTTTATTAACTTTTTAATTTAATGGTCTGATTACATGTTTTTAAAAGTACATGATATTATTAGTGATAAAATAGTACATAACACTTAAGTGAAATAAACAATTTTATTATTCTTGATTTACTTTTCATTGTTTATTCTTCATCTCATGTACATTTATTAATTAGTCATACAAAATATTTAAATATTCAGGCTCGCAGTAAGTCGAAAGTATAAAATGTATTTATCTATTTTATTTTTATTTTAACAATGCTATGGTTTATATTGTAAGTTTTTATTGTATAGTTTTGTATTTCTTAAGATTTGGCTGTATGGCTTATGTATCTTTGCCTTTACTTTGTGTGTAAGTAAATAAAATAAAAAAACAATGCTATGGCGGTTAAAAAAATTGTTGTTTGTTTTCGTCTGAATTTATAATTTTATGTTAAATTGCTATTTCATAGTACAATAATGGTGGATGATGTTTATTATGATGTGAAAGTAAAACATGGTTTAGTTATGCGAATGTAAATTCATACTTTAGTGGAAATGAAATTAATTACTGAAGTGTTTTCAAGGTTATAATTATCAAACAACACAGAAATTTTAATGGAATCAAATGTTTTAAAGAACTTATCAAAGCTTAAACTAAAGTGAGATTCATTATTAACGTATTAACGCATTGAGTAATCACGCGATTGAATGAAGTACAATCCATAACCGGGTAATGTGTATGTTGTGTTATTGTGTGCAGTGATGATTATTTGGATTAAATAAAAGAATAGTGCGTAACATTGTCGGAATTAATGTTTAAAGGAAACCACTTGAGTATGCTCTATTGGCTTCCTTACCTGTGAAAACACTGTGTCAATAATGAAAAAAGTTTCATTCAAGATGCTATCCTGGTCCACAAACACCAGATTACCATAGATAATAACATAGAATGTAACCTAGCAATTTATGAATGAACATAACCTTGGTAAGTAGTACGTTAATAGGGTAGCCATATGTTATGAAAAATTTAAAATGCAAATCCAAAAAATTGTCCAAAATTTCCAAAAATTTCCTCTCCTTTTTATTATGAAAATGGGTTCTATAGGTGCTACTAATAGCCAGGTTAAAATATTGCCAGTGATGAATCTGTCACCCTGTATTTTGAAATGTAAAGCGATGACCTATTGTTTTTATTAGTGTATTTTATGCAGTTTGATGGGGACTATCTAATGCAGAAAGATTTGGAATTTTATCTTTTTATTTGAAAGAATAAGAACAATTATAAAATTTCGAGGGTAGTTCAAAATTTTAATTTGAAGTTTTAGTAAGAATATTAGCATTGTATAAGAAAGACCATATTTTATTCAACCCATTTACACCATTTGATAATAAATTTAAGTGCATTTAATATTTTATTTTATTTGTTATAAAGGTTTTAAGTGTTTTTAATTAATAAAAACGAGAGGGTAACGTAAAAGCGCCGTATACCGACCGACCTCCTGTATCCGACCATTTTGGTTTTTTCCCTCCTAAACTTATAAATTTCACGTTAAAGTTAAGAATTTGCGCTCAATTAGTTCATAAATTAATATTACATTATAAGACAAAATTTGGTTTAGATACGTTAACAGCAAATATCTCATTTGACTGAAATCGTCGCAAGGGAGTTTTTTTTGACAAATCGGATCCGAAAAAAACATAAATCGGCGTTAACGAAGATCTGGATTATTTTGAAGAAAACTTTGCTTAATTCGTAGTATTTTTGCATCATATCATTTATTGGTTTGTTGAGCACCGTCGATATCAATCAGCAAGTAATATTTGCGTATTTTATTCAAAATATCTAGCAAATAATAATGGTCGGAATCTGGTCCTCTATAAAACGAGTACGTTCCGAATACCGACCACTCTGGTCGGATACAGGATTTTCGTACTTTGGGAATAAAGCTATTTTTCATTTGTTTGATGAGCTTTGAGATTATTTCATGTTAACTTTCTTACTCTTAAGACTATTCTTATTTTAAAGACCTGTATCCGACCAATACTAACTATTATAGTTTTTTTGTAAAAAGTGTCTAAACTTTGACTTTTAATTCTCAATACGTATCATTACGTCTAACATTGAATGTTTTGAATGCTTACTATTTAGTCATTTTAAACAGATATGATTACTTTTTTGCTATATTGTTATATTAGTCAAGTGTCAATAATGTAAAAAAGTACTAAAAATATGTAGATATGTTAAAATTTTATTCCAAAATAATATGATTGGTCGGAATCGAGACACGATTTAATCACCATGTACCGGTATCCGTCCAACTCAAGAACCTTTGGTTTCTTAGTACATGGATCAGTCTGCATGTGTTAGTTTCAGGTGTTCAGTGCGTACATCTATTATATATAACATATATTAACCCCTGTACTTACCTAACGGTATAGGGATATGCTATTGTTCGCCACCTTGAACGATCCTCATAAAGATCTCGTGTGTCTTCTGTTCCTTTCCCTATGTAAACCAACTTTGAGAAGATCATATTTAGATCAGCATAACTTCTACGTGGCCTGCCTCATCCAGCGCTACCAATCTAAGTTTTGTAAATATTTTCGTAGCCTAGCTTTCATGCATCCTCTTCATTTGCCTAAACAACCTTAACATTCTTTTTGATATTTTCACCATCTTCTTTAATACGGCATCATTCACGCCTTCATTTATTGCCTTACCCTATCACATAATCTTCTATTATGTACATATTTTGTTAGGAACCTGATCTGTATTGCATTATGCTACCGTGATACTTTTTTCCAAACCCAACATTCAGTACCATATATAAAAGTAGGAACCAGAACGGCGTTTTTGAATCCACTCTCAACCAGCGACCAGTCATCAAACTAACTTAACCCCGTTTGTCATATTTCCCTATTTCAGTCTCTTCCCCGCTCTATATGACCTTCACCATATCTAGTCAACATACTTGCCAAATATACCAGATTCTCACTTTTTTACTTGTTCCACTTCCTGATCGTTCACTTCTTATAGAGATTCAGACATACTATCCTGTCTTTCTAAAGCATTCATGATAATCAACATACGCTTTGCTAATGGGATGAGCAGAGACTATCGATCGTCACCTTGAACGATCCTGACAATCTCTCTGGCTTCGTTTACGCCCATTCACCGTCTCATACCAGCTCTTTTGTTGCCTTGAAAGCGAACAAGGGCAATACAGTATAAGTTTAGGTATGGAGTGACTGTTCGGTTTGGCAGAAGAGAAGGTGACAAAGATGAGGCCCTTCAGCTCTCACAAGAGTGTTATTTGTCAGCCACCTGGATGTTTCAAAACGAGTTCCACAATTGCTTACGCCATGCAACGCTCTAGTTTCAATTCCACTCCATGACCATCATAAAAAGCTGGTTTTTAGGTCTACGGCAATGAATGTTCTTCTCGACCCTACATATCAAGTCAATTCATATTGAGAGAGGGACTACGCCACTTTGGTACTGACGCTGGTCTATGTGTTAAGGCCGCGACAAATAAATTTTACCTACGAAATATTCGCAGCATGATTTGCTTTGTCAAAAACAATAAAATATTTAGGTAAGAAATTTACAAGCAGGTAGCACACTTATTACGGGGTTATATTAAAGGCTTGATTTCTTTTGTTTTGTGAGCATAGAAGGTATTTTTGCAGGCGAGATACGGCTGGTCGGAATCAGGCACCTCAGTGGTCGGAATCAGGAACGTCAGGCGTCAGCCGGTCGGTAAACGGTGCTTTCGGTATAAATCAAGTTTTTTGAGTTAGATACCAGATTTAGGTATGAAAAAGGCAAATTTGATATTTTTCTTTGTGATTTTATGAAAGTAAATATCGTAATCTTTTTAAAGAACGTTTTATATCATTATACTTTAAACATTTTCTTTATCTTTTTTGTGATTTACGTAGTCAATTCTATCAGTGGTCGGTATACTAATTATTTAGTAATTTGTTTTCATATTCGCGTAGCATTAATAGAAACCTATCGATTGAGTCCAAGCTCAGTGATATTCTAATAGGTATTAAATGTTTTGAACTTGTAGCAGCCATTTTGGCCGCCATTTTGAATGTTTTAATAGAGATTATCTCAGCACTTGTTGGACCTAGAAAGCTGCGGTTTTCTTTGTTGACTTATTGTATTATTTAGGAACCTATTGAACTTTGATTTAGATTTGTTACATGTATCATTTATGATTTTACATGTTTGTAGCATAGTTTTGTTTAGAATTATATAAGTTAGTGAAACCTACGTCAATATACAAGTGTAATATATGTTCAGTTGACCTGCTTTTTGTAAGAGCTTTTTAACGAACCCAAACACGTTAGGGTTTGATTAATATCGACGGATCTTGTATTTTGGCGGCCATTTTGGACGCCATCTTGGAATTTTAAAACGTCTGTATCTCGGGACCTACTGATCGTAGAGGCTTGCGGTTTTTGGCACAAACATAACCATTTCGAGCTTAATGTTTATAACTCAAATACACTGGTATTCAGTCGTCTATGGTGCATCAACAAAGTCAGCAGTTCAGTGAAAGTTGAAAATACAAATAATTATTTTCGGCTGAATATTTAGTCAATTGTGATGCCAAACTGGCTAAATATGTTCGCTTTAAATATAAGGATAAAATCTTACTTGAAGCAATTCAACCATAACTTCCTCAACATATTTAACAGAAAACCTCCATTGGCTCCTCCATGGGAAAATAAACTCATATTAATTACTCATTATCAGATTGCAACGGTCGTAAAGAAACGTCTAACTTCATATACAAGAGCTTCTATTACATTACTCAGAATACACAATGCTCTATACAGATGGTTCCGTAAGCTCTGAAGGTACTGGATGCGCAGTAGTATCCCAAGAACATGTAGTCAATCTCCGCCTGCCAAATTACGCTTAAGTGTATACTTGCGAAGCGATTGCTCTGCTGCAATAATTTTAAATACGTAATTTTTACAGATTCTAATTCATGCTTATTAGCACTTGAAAATTTGTACAGTAATAACCCTCTAATACAATTTATCCAGGAGGGAATTCAAGAGTTGCCACAAAAAGGCAAAACAGTTACATAAACCAAACAAACTGATATGGGTTCTTAGCCACCTGGACACACCGCAGAGTCGTGACAGAGGGGTCCCGACCTTGCAGTGTGGGAAGATACGGGGGATAGCCTATAAACGAACCTAGCCACCAATAAGGTGTGTGTACCTAACTGGCCCTAAGTTCCTATAGCCTAACCCGAATATATACTTATATATAATAAGTGTGGAGCGGTGTGTCAGGCGTGTGGCGCGTGGATGTGGGGCAGCCGGAGCCACCAGGCATAAAGTGTGCCTAGCCGTGTGTAGTGCCTAACGGTAGGTAAAGCTACGCCTCTAGACCTAAGGGCGCGGCCGGGAGCCTAGGTTGGGGGATCAAAGGTTTAGGTATGAGGATTTTCCCGTAGCTGGTGAGCCAGGCTCAGCGCCACCATTTGAGACTGAAGGTGTCTTTGCCACTACGGGAGGAGAGGTGAAGAAATGAGGACGCCACAAGGTTCGTAACGATCTGGTTTATTGATTAAAGTATCAGTCTTTTTATACAACAATGCGAGAACGAGTGATTGACGTCAATGCTACTGCCGTTGCCTTCCCGCGGACTCGGAGCTGCTGCAGCTTGCAGTCTTGCACCGCTGCCATCACCGTCACTGCGCCAGATCCTCGTCAGCATCTTGGTGGCACCTTTCTGCGGTTGGCGTCATCATTCTAACACTGTGGCCAAGAGCACTGACCTCGGCCGGCGCGGTATGTCCACGTGATCGTGGACCCCACCAATGGATTACAGGCAATGAGCAAGCAGACGCAACCTTCGTGACTGCATCGAATTTCACATCTCTACCGTACTAGACTTGAAGAGATTCTTTAGAAAGTCCGTCAAAAAGCTTTGGGATAATTTTTAGACAGAACATGATAAGTCCTCACTTTTGTTTGAGATAAGGGATCAATTTTTTTTAACAAATTAACAATTGGAGAGATTTTGCCGTATATGGTTCGCCAACAAAGTCAGCAGCTCTGTGAAAGTTGAAAATACAAATAATTATTTTTGACTGAATATTTAGTCAGTTGTAATGCCATATTGCCTAAATATGTTTGCTTTCGGATTACATTTGGATTCTCAACTGGAACGAACTGAAGAACAAGGAAGAGAAGAATTATTGAAGCTTCGATTTCGTTTTTTTTCGGTTGTAGCGGCTGGCGGTGTTGGTGTCACCATGGCAATGGAATAACAAGAAGTGCAAATGCCGTGGCATCAGTGTATGTACATCAGCCGACATAACCTTAGTTGTGAATGGCTTAATAAAGAATTTAAAAAAATAACAATTGGAGATAGCAAGTAGTTCTAAGCAGGTTTAGGATCGGCCATAGCAATTTATCACACATACATATAATTACAAAGTCTGATAGGAATTTATGTGACTGTGGTCAGAACGCTACTGTCAAACATTTACTCGTTGAATGTCAATTATATGAACCTGTAAGGGATAGTTTAGACCTCCCTAGAGGTGATAAATAATGCTTAAATAAGGAGTGCAAGAAAACACTGCAATTTTATGTGTAACACCAGTTATCTACACCGAATTCAATCAACACATAGAAAGGAAATATTTTTATTAATCCATAAAGTATATTATGTTACAGTTAAGTAATAATTGCAAATTGAGTAAAGACTAGAATATTATCAACATATCATTGTAATCAATTTAGGTCGCTAATGACCAAGCAGTTAAAGCGAACTTAAATAAAATAAATAAATAAGAATTATCTCGACATCAGTAACTTTCAACACTTCAACATCGCGCACTTCTTGTTTTCAGTTATTTTTTGTCATTCACATTATACTTAGCTCTGATTTCATCTGTATGTCTTTACGAAGTGCCATTAGTTTTAGTTTGATTAATCTAAATTGATTTATTTTAAGAGTAAGTTTTATGAAAATGACATATGTATTTTTATGAAATAAAATTTTTTTTTGACGTTCAATAAGTGATATCAATATCCTTATGCTGAATAAAAAGATTTTCATTTCATTTCATTGTAGAATTTAGTAGTAGGTTTCAAGTTTTGTCATTCATTCGTTATACTTAAGAGTCATTGATTTAAACCTTTAATTATTAAATGTGCTAATTTATGAGGGCGACTTAATCTTTAGATGTAAGGCCTAAATAACATAGAATAAAAAAAAAACATCGTGCACTTATTAGCTCCCCTATTTTTCAATATACTTTTAACGATCTACCTAAACGAAGCTATATCATTAATGAGAGAAAATGCACGTATGCAGTAGAAACACTTTTATTGGATAATTACTTATTTACATACGTTTATGTCCTTTAATCCCTATAGGGGTGGAGACAACCTCCGAGACAACCTTCGAGGCAAGAATACATGTTCTTGGTCACTTATTAGCATGAATGCGGTGGTAATCCCATAAGGAACATTGGTCCCAGGTTGCTAGTCAATCGCCCAATGGCTTAATAAACCCCTAGTACCTTTATCGCCTTCTACGAATGTCGTGAAGAACCACAGCTAGGTAGCATTCTTTTTACGTCCCAGAGCAGCATGGGAGTAAGTATTTACTAAAGTATAATTAATTACAAGGGAACCGTTAATACTGATAACTCTGTATCACTAATTGTGCCCAATGATGTTTACTTCTCTTATCACGCATAAACAGATCGAAGCCTTGTGAACATGCCAGAGTCGGGGGATTCGAACCTAGGACCTTTCGCATACGAAGTCCGAGGTCTTACCCACTGGACTACAGCCGCTTAATCCTACTAGGGCTAGATATTGGGCGATAGGTTAGCAACATGTCACCAATGTTCCATATAACTTCACAACCTCAATATTCGTGCTAAAAGGTTACCTTGGAAATATTTTCGACTCCAAGGTTTTGTCCACCCCGAAAGGCGTGAAGACGTAAATGTATGAATGGAAATCCGAATATTATTGATATAAAGTCACCTTGGAGATATTAGCGTGTCCCCGAGGTTCTGTCCATCTCGAAAGGGATTAAAGGTTATGAATGTATTGATAATTTATAGATTGTTATTTTTAAACACTCGCGATTTATACTCATTTTATTTACTATGAGAGACCAGGTCATATCGCGACCACGGCCTATGCAACTGGGTCGAAACGTCTGGCAAAATAAAGGTAATCGGATATCTTTATTAATTTATCGTGATATGACCCGGTCTCTCATTTATATATGTGTACGTCAGATAATCCCTTTGGGATTTGGGGTGGACAGATCCTTGGAGACTTGAAAACAACCCCATGGTCTGTTATTAGCATAATATTGGGGTTACAATATGGAATAACGTAGGGGCCGGCCTAATAAGACATATAACAGTCAGATAAACGCTATATTGAAAAAAGGTGACGTTAGTTGTACATATAACCGAGCGTAGCGTATGATAAGATGTATGAATGTCAATGAAGCGAAAGTGGTCTGTCAGGATCGGGACAAATGGAGATCCGTGATCTCTGCCTACCCCTCTACAGGGAATCAGCCGAAATGTGTATGTATGTATGTTACAATATGGACTAGGGCAATATGAAATCTATTTGGCGATTGGCTAGCAACTACTACTACTTTTCCATACGTCACACCCCCGATATTAATTGTATGATTGTTTTATTATTCTATTACAGTGACGGTTCACGCACAACTGTCAGTCATCGTGGTACCAGTGGCGTTCTGCTTGTTAGCCGTCATTCTAGTTGTAATGGGCATAGCCTATTATCAACATAGAGCTAGGTAAGCGGTCTATTTATATAACATATAAGTTGTAAGTTGACGACCTCCGTGGCGCGATCGGTTAGATGCCTGAACGCTAATAGTGAGGTCCCGGGTTCGATTCCCGGTGGAGGCAGAGTTAGAATTGCGCTTTTCTACAGCTTTCCAGTCTGGTCGTTGATTATATATGCTATATATGTATTTATCTCTGTATAATATGTGTATATTTCTTAAATATACGTTGACTATTACCCTTAACACAAGTCTTAAATGAACTTACCAAGGGGCTAGTTTAATTGGTGTAATAATGTCCAAATATTATTATTATTATTAAAATAATTACGTTTTAATACTTACTCCCTTTTTACTGTGGCATGTATGTAGGTAAAGGGTGACGTTAGAAGTACCTATAACGACCGCTGTAGTGTAGAGTGTCAATGAAGCGAAAGTGGTTTGTCAGGATCGGGACAGATGGAGATCCGTGATCTCTGCCTACCCCTCTACAGGGAATCAGGTGTGATGTGTATATGTATGTACGCAGAGGCTTGAGTGCCCAGCTGTGAAGTTCAAAGGGATGTTAGGTATGAGCCTCATATGGATGTCAATGAAAATGGTTTGCCAGGATCAGAAATGATGAGGCCCCGCCATACCTAGCCTACCCATTTGTAGGGACAGAGCCATTATTTATGTTTTCATGTTTTATTCTGTACATGAATTGTATTCAGCTATATCGAAGAATACCGTCATGTACTTACATATTCCCTAATAGAGAAGATTTTTACCTAAGGCTAAGAAATGTATCAAAATGACAGTACAATACATAATGAGATCGCGCGTCA
This sequence comes from Leucoptera coffeella, assembly GCA_030578115.1. NCBI lineage: Eukaryota > Metazoa > Arthropoda > Insecta > Lepidoptera > Lyonetiidae > Leucoptera > Leucoptera coffeella. The sequence goes on from JAMBLF010000393.1 coordinate 126,900, forward strand.
GTCAAGCGTCAATGCTTATGTCAATCCCACAAATTTTGATCATCTTAACTTCCGGCCACTTGGCTATGGACCCATTACCATTTAGCCATATGGCTAGTATTTAAATGAACATCAAATAATACGAAAATACGCCATAAATACTGAATTGAGCACCCGAATAATACAGTCCCAAACCTTATCCTGATCTTTGCTGTACGTTTTGCAACCATAATGCGTGCACTTAAAAAAATTAATTAATAGGTATTTTAAGAAACAATATTTTAGTGCAGTAACCATTACTTACATATGTACGTTATAGCGTATTTCAGGAGCTTAAATAAGTAGTTAATAATAAATCAATACACGATGTGTGTTTGTATATTTAAACACCTAAAGAGTTACTTACATTTGGTGTTAGTGTCTAAACTATGGAAAAATTACAATGGTTTGTGGTCTAAACCACGACTTAACGTAAAAGAATAGTTGACAGATACAGTATCTGAGCGCTAATAATCACCTTACCACTTTCATTTTAAATGCGCCAGACTATTGCTATATCAAATAATAAAATAGGTAGGTACGCTTTGTCAGGTAGGTACTCATGAAACATATTATCTGAAATGTGTGTATGTGTTTTGAGTACGCCGAGAAGACACATCATCGTGACAAAATGCATATAACAGAATCGTAATTATTACAGTAACTGAAAATTATCTACGAGTGCGCGGGATCTCTGTTTATAGTTTTATAATCTGGAATACATAATACTGTGCTTACATTATGTCGCTGCACACGAACCCGATTGATATGCACAGTATTATGTATTCCAGATTATAAAACTATAAACAGAGATCCCGCGCACTCGTAGATAATTTTCAGTTACTGTAATAATTACGATTCTGTTATATGCATTTTGTCACGATGATGTGTCTTCTCGGCGTACTTATTATCAGTTAAACTATCTAAGGCTCTGTGTTATCGAGGGTTTGGTATGTAAGTATTTTACCTTGCTATAGCTATTTGATTTTGGAATTCATAATTTGTTGGTTTCGCATGGTATGTAGGTTAGTAATAAAATTTAAATATTCTTCGTTGTTTAGAACGATATGAATCTACAAAATATGAAGGTATTTGTAAAAGGCTATAAAAGTGATTCTTGCTAACTATTAAATATTGTATATTTTTAAACATATTACTTACTCCTCATAGAGGTGTAGGCAGAAGTCACATATTCATATTTTTTTCGACCCTGCAATAACACTTAAATGTTTGAATACACAGGGATGAATGATAGTAGATTGACGGAAGGTATACAAGAAGAAATTTAGTGGTAGTTTAAAGTGTGTATACATTTTTTTTAAGCACCCCGTACATTTGGATGAGTAGGAAGGGCGGTTACGGTACGGATTGTTCCCCTTATAAGACGAATAAGACTCAAATCCATGACATACTAACAAAGGGTGACGTTAGAGATACGTTAGAAGCACCTATGATCGCCGATATGTATGTCCCCTACTTTCTCTCAGGCCACAAATGTATGTTTCATAAGAGTAACTCCAGCACATGGAGTAATTAATAAAAGGGTGGGCCTTATACAATATTTTATGGAAACTAGCATGGCATCACGCGGGGTGAAACAAGGTACGCGGGATGGAGGGGAGATATTACAATTAATTAAAACACGGAATTTTGTGAGACAAAACATAGGTATCTTCTTTCTATTACACATTTTTAGACTCCGCACCAATAAAAACACGCCATTTTAGACTCCGCACCGCGTAACGGGGACCGCGCCGGGTCACCTTTATATTTGGTTCGTGCTCCAGCATCGGTGCTTCTTCAAGCCATTCTCAATCTATTATTAAGTATGCTATGAACTCGTAATTAGGTTATGATCTCTTGTATGGTTTTTGATACACTATTTCTGGAATAATACGGTGAGGGAAAACATCGTAAGGTCCTGAACCTGGACATCGTAAGGCAACCTACAATATTTAGTGCTTGCAATGGCGACATCGAGATCGCTTCTCGTTTGGTGGAGGCCAGCGAGGACTCAAGGGTTGGTGCGTATTTTGTTCAGCGCATTAGCATAGCTGTGCAACGGGGAAATACCACCAGCCTTCTTGGGACACTTCCTACCACTGCCAGTGACTTGCAGATATATTTTATTTGTAAATATATTTAGCTTTAAGATTTTATTTTATAATTGGTTATATTAATCTTTATTTATTTAGTATTTGATATTAATTTATTTGATAATTCAAGCAATATCAAATAACTTGCCACATTTTTATTTCAGAAGTTTTCAATACATGAAACATAGATGGCACTGTAATTATAATTTGATTTTTATATTATATTCTTCGCTCCTATAAGTAGCAGGGTGGTGTTATATAGCCTAAAGCCTTCCTCAATAAATGTTCTATCTAACATTAAAAGAAGTTTTTAATTCGAACCAGTAGTTTCTGAGATTAGCGCGTTCAAACGAACAAAAAAACAAACTCTTCAGCTTTATAATATTAGTATAGATTACTTGTCATAATGCACTTGGTAGCTTATGACATGCGCAGAACATGATAGCTGAAAATTTCTGTACAAAGTTCTTTTAATTATCTGTTTCTTATAAATTTCCAGAAGATTCATTTGCGCTATTTGACGATCATGCAGAAGGATAATATTGTGTGATGAGCATTAATGTATGTTCGTTATTGTTACGAATTATTGAAATTAAACTTAGATTGTTTTCATATAATATTTAATACAAACGCATTTTATATATTAATATACATGTCTTTGTTTTACTCGACTGAATTATTTATCGTTTGTGAATGGTTACATGTGTGATAAGTATTATATCAAAACTATAATTTCTCAAGATAACTTACTTCGCTATTTAAAAACTACATATTCCGACACCGTTTAAGCAAATCAGCAAATCATAGAAGGGGTTCGCCGCCTACGACGGAACTTTCGATGCCGCAGTGATCTTCTCCACGCAGGATCTTGAAATATCCATTGTCGCCCCAGTCGCTGTTCCACGAATTGGCGATCAACCAGTACTTACTGCCGTTCTCGACGCCCCAGCCTAATATCTTAATTGCGTGCCCCCCTAGTACCTTGCCGTCGGTGTGCTTGTACACCCCACTTTTGTAACTAATCAGATCAGCATACACCGTGAAAGCACCTTCAACCGGCCCGTTCTTGAAAAGCTCCGCCTTGATTTGATCCTCACTTGAGTCAATCCCGTAAATACGCTTGGCGTAGTTTTTATCCTTATTGTAGTCCACATTGTAGCCTGCTTCGCATTTCTTGTAACATTTAGGAGTAGGGTCGTCATCGTGGCAGGGCATTCTGTTACCATGCACGTGATGCTCGCAAGGAGGGATTTCGTATGGCCGGCAACCTTGAGACGAGTTGTAATTTCCTCCGGAGACGATGCCGATATCTTTCCAATATTCCCAGGCGAGTGACATAAAACCGCTGGTACAGCCGGAACCGCATTTGTGGCAACAACTCACTACGTCGTCGGCTGATAGATGCACGTGCTTGGTTGCATTTGAGTAGATGCAAATGCGGTCAGTCATGGCTTCTACGGCTCCGAAGGCCCAGCAGCTACCACAGGATCCCTGGTCTCTGATCTCGTTGAGAGTGGGGCAGTCTGGCCATTTGTCTCTTGGGTCAAAACTTTCCGGTAGGTTGTCAGTTACTTCTGGTCCATGCCAAATCTTTTCCAGTTTAGAAAAGTGATCATCGTGCAATAATCCGACCAGTTTCTTGAGATGTCTGTCTGGTGTGTCTCGGGGGAAGTTGCGGCCCGCTTTCCAAGAGTTTTGCACTGAATTGATGTGATTGATGAATTCGTCAGACAAAGGATGGAGCTCTTTCCCCAAAGCAAAACAAAGTATCGCAAACACAAACAGATAGCGGAACGCCATTTTGGCGTACGTGCTCCGTTGTCGAGTGGTGCGTGTCGACTGAATACTGCCTCTGGTTAAAAACTTCAAAGTCGGGGGCGTGTTGAACGCTCGATCGCAATTGGTGTATGTAGTGACGCGAATTGATAAAGTGCTCGGTTATGGACAACGAGCAATATGTTATGTACTCGTCATTGGGTTATGATCTCTTGTATGGTTTTTGAAACATTATTTTTGTAATACTACGATGAGGAAAAACATCGTAAGGACCTGGACCTTGACATCGTAAGGTAACCTACCTGTTGGCCGAATAGGTTTTAGTGCTTGCAATGGCCACATGGCTTACTACCAGTCATATTCAGTACAATGTGGCCAACACGTTGGTGCGAGGTTTCCATACATTTACTACAGAAATCTGGACTACTGACTACCCCGTAAGGGTTAATGGTCTTAAGCGCGTTTGTCGTTGTCTTTTTGGTAAAACGAAACTCTTGACGTTTCTGTAAAGGACGTGAAAATGTTTTATGGTTTTAATTTTTTTCTTAAATAAACAATAGCGAGAAACAGAAGAGCGTGAATGAGAAGGTTAATGGGTGTGAGTGAAGCAAGAGAGATTTGCTAGGGTCCTTCCAAGTGCCGACCGATACTCTCTCCCTGTCCCATTTTGGACGTAGAGGAGTGAATATATGTATGTATGAATAAAATAATACATAACCATAACATGTAAACTCTAAACTTCACGAGTTTGAACGACTATGGAAACCTATACATACCCGTTTTAAAGATATTGTAAATGGAAGTTTGTGTTTAAAAGTCAAATTCTTTATTTTCCTTTGTTGTAAACTTGTTTATATGAAACTTGGTGAACCTAGTACGGGTTTCTTTCCATTAGTGAGGTTCACATATCCAAGATATTAAACGAAATTGATTTCATAAGTTGCCAAAGTACTATAAGTCGTAAGATGCTTGCAAATGCACTAACAGTCCATAAACTAAGAATTATCTCCGGTTCGACCAGAAACGTGCAATCTGACGCGTGTCCCTTTCGCTGTGAACGAAGTGCACGTGTTAATATATCAATCAATCAATCAATCAGCCTGTATTAGTCCACTGCTGGACGTAGGCCTCCCCAAGGGTACGCCACAAAAGACGATCTTTCGTGGCCCTCATCCAGCCACTACCAGCAACCTTCTTGAGGTCATCGGTCCACCTGGCAGGGGGGCGTCCTACTCTACGTTTGCCGAGACGTGGCCTCCACTCAAGAACCGCTTTACTCCAGCGGTCGTGTTAATAAATTAGTGATAATTGTATACAAGTGAACTTTGGGCGCTCCTGGTAACGAGGGTGAGGTTTAGGTTTATCACAATGGAACCCAACCTTATCCCCAGTGGAAGAAACCCCAATGTAATCCCCATACCCAACGCAACCCCAACGTCCAATGTAAGCTATGCTAAGATGACCTCAAAAGCGGTATTCCCAATGAAAGAACAAGCTATCATACTGGACTCCATTGGCGGACTCGCAGTTCGAGACTACTTGCTGCACCTAGCAAGTGTGATACACCCGACCAAGCTCCAGCATGCCTTACGTATCGCGAACTCACGTATGTGTGTGTACGTTGACACCAAGGAGACAGCGGACCATCTCGTGGACACTGTTAAGAGGACGAAGATTAAGGATCATGTGTTGGAGATCCGGCCATTGTTAACGCCCAATAAACGCATAATTCTATCTAATGTGCAACCAGTCCTGCCTCCCTGGGTTTTCAAACAAAAATTCGCAGAACTAGGTGTTAAGGTAGCCTCCCCACCTTCGTAAAAGTGGGTATACAGGACCCCGGATTCTCACACTACGACTACTGTTTCATTATTAGAAATCGTAGATGCACCCAACCCAATAGAACATTTTTTGGTGTGTTGAAAGATATTTGTTTGTTTGTTTTGAAGTATAATTTTCATAGGTGTGCCTTTTAAGGAACCTGTCAAAATTAGATGTCAAAAAATAAATGTGGTTTTTTTTTCTGGAATTTTCAACAAATTCTTTTGTAAATAATACATTAGAGTATAATTTAACTCAATGTACATAGATACTAGTTGGTTTCAATATTCTGGCTACAATAGCTTCGTAGAAATTAGGCTTTGAAATAACCTCTGCAGATTTGACGTTTTTGTCAAAATCTCGGAAAGTATTCATGGTAGCCGGCTGTAAATTGGAGCACAGCCTAGTTAAATTGTAACGAACAAACGTGTAAAAAAAAACAGAAAATCTCACAGTGGCCACTGCTCCTTCCTTCCCTTGCCAGACCCTTTAATATTTATTCATATAGTTGTGCATCATGGTCCGTTAATACTATTTGTCCGACCGACCGATGGCGGTATATCCATGCGAAAAGGGTAGGGAGACTAAATACAAAGCCAATGACGGGCAGCAGCGTCATTTGTGCTAACCTCCTTACCCCTGCGATCTCCAACCCGCCTGCTAAGCGTGGAGATTAGGGCAATTACCCCGCCTCTAAGTAAATGACAAAACTTAGAAAGATGGCCCCGAGTTCCTGGCGGCACTGTCGTCCTGGCCACGGTGACGGTCGGGGTAGTGACAGTGCCAGGGTTGCGAAGAATCCCCAGGCGTCGAATGAGTCACCAAAACAACTGCCCGTGGCGACGTACAACGGATGCAGTCTCCGGCTGGATTCGCATCTCGTCGAACTGGAAGCAGAACTTACAAAAATCAGATGGCATATCTTGGGGTTAAGGAGACTGCAAGTCCCAGGGGGGCGTAGGCTTCCTCGTCAACAAAGTCCTCTGTAACAACGTTGTGGAAGTGTCCAGTGTGTCGACAAGGGTGGCGTACATCGTTATCAAGCTTTCGGATCGATATTCACTTAAAATGATCCAAGTGTATGCCCCCACATCGGCACACTCAGACCAAGAGGTAGAGGCGCTATACGATGACATCGAACGGGTCTTACATCATACCACGTCCGCTCACTACAACGTTGTAATGGGGGACTTTAACGCTAAAGTTGGTCAAAGGGAGAGTGGTGAAATGAGGATGGTGCCACACGGCATTGGCAGTCAGAATTCCAGGGGACACATGCTGGTCCACTTTCTTGAATCGCAGGGGCTGTATCTTATGAACACCTTTTATAAGAAAAAACCCCAACGAAAGTGGACCTGGAAAAGTCCCGACGGAAAAACCTTTAATGAGATCGACTTCATCATGGCGGATAAAAAGCACATATTCAGGGATGTTTCCATGATCAACAGGTTTAACACCAGAAGTGATCACCGTATGGTAAGGGGCACCCTGAATATCAACCATAACCTAGAAAGGATGCGCATGATGAAGTCCACGCTCCGACCTATTCGACTGCAAATGGCCGTTGGTTCACCCAAGTTCCAACTGGAACTCCAGAACCGCTTTGCCATTCTGCACACCGCGACCAATGTTAACAAAATATCAATTTCTTAAAGTTTTTCTCGAAGTGACTCTCTGGGGCCCAGATGCCATAGACATCATGCTATGAAAGTAGCTGAAATAAACAACCCTAGCCGTGTACTCGTCCATATATTCCCTAATCCGTTTAACAGCATATGCCGCGGAACTAAGTTTTTTAGATAAAACGCGAATGTGGTCTCCTCACTGCAGCTTTGAATCTAAAGTTATTCCCAGGAAGACAGCAGTATTTATTTTCTCATTATTTATTATTAGACAGTTTCGACACGTAATGAGCTTCCGTAGACAGTTGTTCATAGCCCCAGAAGACGAGTGCAAGGTGCCTGAATCATTGCAGGTGACCTTTGAAGCCACAACGCATTGGATCTACATAACTAGGGGTTCTGTAAAGTGCTTCACCTGTTGTGAAACAGTCCACTTGGCTGTTAATTGTCCTCAAACACAATAAAAAGAAAAAAAAATAAAAAAAAAATTTTGGCGGTGGTAAGAAAATAACTTTTAAATTATAAATCGTTTCAAATTGTAAACGTTTTTTTTAGCTACCACCGTCATCTTTTTATAAATTTATAAAGGGTCTGGCAGGGGAAGGAAGGAGCAGTGGCCACTGTGAGATTTTCTGTTTTTTTTACACGTTTGTTCGTTACCATTTAACTAGGCTGCGCTCCAATTTACAGCAGGCTACCATGAATACTTTCCGAGATTTTGACAAAAACGTCAAATCTGCAGAGGTTATTGCAAAGCCTAATTTCTCCTAAGCTATTGTAGCCAGAATATATATATATCCTCGTGAAGAACCCTGCAACTGGCGTGCATGCATGATGATGAGATTAATATAAATCAAAGATGCGAACGATGCATGTAAGAATTGTACTAAGTTGCACTCCGTGATCTCTGCCTACCCCAACAGGGACATGGCGTGATTTTATGTATGTAAAAGACATTCTTTTTAATCTACACTATTATAATGTAATAAATATGATGATGATGATTGGTTTCCTCACCATGTTTCAACTCCCCGTCGAGTTGTACATACATCCAAAGCTCAATTAGTTATATGATGATCGTATTTCGTCTTCATCAATGCTTTACATACCAAAGACTCACACTATAACTTTTTATTTGCGATAATCCTTTAATACGATTACCGATTTATTAAGGTTAACTGTATGTTTCGGTTAACCGTCTAGGGTGTTAATCGTATGAATGAGTTTTCCGAACACTGATTGTCACCCTATTTCTTGTTGTAAAGAACCAAAATTTGAAAAATGTTTTTTCTTAAAAACTTACAATCTTTTCATTTTCTTCAGATATGGATTTATGTTGCACATTTATTTCACTAAATGATACAATGGTGAGTTTTGTCGTATCTTTCGTAGTTAAAGAGTTATAAAACAAATAACAAAAAAAAGTAAATTACTTAAATTTAACTCATAAAGACTTTTTCTTAATGCCCTTATTCGCCAGGTACGGGTGGGCCCTCAATTCTCACATGGACTTTTTAGGCTTTTACTCCCTTAATTGACTTTCACAAATTCAGATTCCAAGTTGCACAATTATTGTTTTGGAATGTTCTTTAGATCCTAGCAAAATTTCAAAGAGATTGACGGAGTGGCCCTCAATCCTCACACACACTTTGGAATTGCATTCGCGAATGAACAAAAGATTGAAAAACAGGTGTTCTCATCTATGCCGCAAATTTGGTGCAATAAAATATAACAAATAAGTGCTTTATTATTAACGCATGGTCATCAGCCTGAAGTAACCCCGACCATCTTCTGCCATCTATGACCCTCGAGAATAGCTTATAGATGTGGCTCAGAAGTGTTATCGGCCTGTAGTTTTTCAAGAGGATTTTATCTCCCTTCTTAAAGAACAGAACAGCCACACCTCTGTCCCAACATTTTGGTGTATTTCCGGAGAAAATGACAGTGTTAAAGATTCTCTGGAGCTCCCTCAAAACCGGTCTTCCACCAGATTTCAGGAGCTCAGAGGTGATCGATCAACTCTTTTATGAGGAGAGCATTAGCATAGGTCACGTCGTATTGCTAAGTCAAAGTCAAATGTGTTTCTTCAACATAAGTACAAGTATAGTACATTCATTGAAAGTCAAAACATTTGCCTGACACTGGTTGTCTCTTAGCGTTGAAATTCTACCATTGGTTCGGAAGCCCTGGCTCGGAGAAGAACCAACAAGAAACTCCTGTTTTCAGGATTTTATGCCCAGTGCCAGTTACAAATACAAATTATTATATAGAAACATAATTATCTTTGCACATATAGCTTAGATGCACTCATTGCCAACACTGAGCATCGGCAAGGTAGTCTCCGACCGCGTAGTAAGCGCCCCGGACTAGTCGGCCTCTAACTATAGTCTTAAATTTAGGTAAGGACAATCGCGTAATCCAGTCCGGTAAAAGATTATAAAAACGTACGCAATTTACAACAAAAGATTTCTTGACCTTTTGAAGCCTCGAGGGCGCCACATACAGCTTATGTTTGTTCCTAGTATTAATTTTATGAAGATCACAGTTTCTTCTTAAAAATGTTTATATTTTTATGTACATAAATGACACACTCATATATGTAATGATCAACAACCGTCAAAATAACAATTTCTTAAAATTTTTCTCGGTGTGACTCTCTGGGGCCCAGATGCCATAAGACATAATGCTAAAAAGTAAGTAATAAAAAGTAGCTGAAATAAACAACCCTAGCCGTGTACTCGTCCGTATATTCCCTAATCCGTTAAACAGCATATGCCGCGGAACTAAGTTTTTTAGATAAAACGCGAATGTGGTCTCCTCACTGCAGCTTTGAATCTAAAGTTATCCCCAAGAAGACAGCAGTATTTATTTTATCTATTTTCTCATTATTTATTATTAGATTAGTTTCGACACCATTAACATTTGGCAAAGTAAATTTAACACATTTTGTTTTAATATTATTAAGAACTAATTTGTTATATAGAAACCATTGAATTACATCGCCTATCACCGAGTTTATTGCTTGTGACTCATCAATCTTCCTGCTAATATTAAAGATTAGGGATGTGTCATCTGCAAAAAGGACCATCCTGCACTGTATGTTACAAAAGGTAAGTCATTTATGTATACTAGGAATAGAAACTGACCTCTGGTATAGTTCTCCCGCCGTCTTTCGTCTGGATTGTACGTATTTCTGGGTTCGTCTAGCAACACTATCTTTCTTCACATTATTTAGTAACTTCTTGAGCTTTGTATTGAAGTAGTCTTGTTCCTGTAGGAGGCTGTTTATGTTATCCGCTTCCATTCTCGTTCTTCTCTATGTTTTCAACGGTCTTCTGTCCCTATCCTACAGCTAATAAACGAACCCAACAAGTACTGCTGTCTCCTGCACCCCTCGGCCCGGGTTTCGCGACTATTCTGCTAGTTAGGGGATGCCACTTGGGGATGTCTACAGAATTCAGCACCTACGATTGAGCCTAACAAAGCCACAACCCGGTGCGGTTGATACACCAAGCCGTGACTTTGCGACCACCAAAACTATCCTCTACCCTAAGGGGGATTCGCGTTTGGAGTCACCGCGATATAGTAAAAAAGTAAATAATTAAGGAATTTTAAGTTACGTTATTATTATTTAAAGTTAAGTTAAATTACAGTTAAGTTATAAGTGTATTGAAATGAAATGAAATGCTTTTTATTCAACATGAGGATTATAAAATTACTTATTGAAGATCAAAAAAAAAAACATTGTTACAGGAAAAGTTGTCAATAAAATTAGTTATTAAAAAAAATATTTAAGTTAAACTATTTGCATTTCGTAAAGCAAAATCCTGCAGAGAAGAAATGCTAAGAAACTCTGCAAACATATTTCAATACAACTTCAATTAAATAATCCATCAGTTAATTTCACCATAAGTGTGGAAAATAAAAAAAAAACTCGAAGGACCATGGGCACACTTCAGAGTCGTGACAGAGTGGTTCCGACCCTGGAGTGTGGGAAGATATGGGGTATAGCCTACAGACGAACGTTTCTGTGCTTGGCGTCAGCATTCTATCACTGTGTCCAAGAGCACTCATCTCGCCTTCGCTTCGCAAAATATATTATCATATTTTGACAGGAACGCATTGGATGATTTGTATGACAGTGACCACTTTCCTATAATGATAAATAGTAACTCAGACCTAATGCAAGAAGAAAAATGTATATATATTAAATGGAAATTTGCTTTTTCGGATTGGCAGGCGTTCGAAAGTGAGTTGGAGTTTAGCGTTTCTATGTTAGACGATATAACCCCTTCCTCTAATTGTGATGTACTTCTTAAATGGAAAATTTTTTATGAGTGCATACTAACCACAGCAACGAACCACATTCCCAAGATTACGGGGTAAAGTAGACACAAAGAAAGTACACTGGTGGAACGAAGAATGCAGTATAGCGATCAAAGATACCAAAAAGGCGGTATATAGAATCGAATAATCTTTTATATCGTCAGCAATTTGGTTAAAGATAATTTAGGTCCACTATCGGTTATCTGGCTCAAGTGGAGAATGAAGTCTCCAAGTCAGTCAACACGAGGTAGCGGTCGCTCCCGACATAAAGAAGGCCTACGAAATGGTCAGGAGAGGTAGAGTCCTTTCCATTCCACACCAAATGGGAGTTCGGGGTAAGTTGTAAGCATATGTCAAAAAATTTAAGTCTCATAGGATTATTAGAGTTCGCATGCAACAAGTTCTGTCGGATCCTGTTTGTATGGAAAACGGGTTGGCGCAGGGTTCAGTCCTTAGTGTGTTTTTGTTCTTGATGGCTATTTATGATATTAGAAAGTCTTTGCGTTCTCCTGTCAAAGGTTTTTTATTTGCCGATGTCCTGACCATACTTAGTAGTGGTACAGACATTTAGTTGACACAAAAGCTTCTACAAAGCTCCTTAGACAATCTTAGTACCTGGTGCCTAAGAACGGGTTTCAAATTTTCCTCTACAAAAACTGAATTCATAGTTTTCTCAAAGCAACGGAGCAATAAAAGCATAGTATTAAAATTAAGTGAAACTAAAAGAAAGGAAATAAATGTACTGAGATTATGAGGCTTATTTTTTTGATAAGAAACTTAATTGGAAGTAGCATATTAAAAAGTTAATATCCGAATGCATGCAACGAATCAACATTATCAAAGTTCTATCGTCGTGTAATTGGGGCTCTAACAGTAAATTAATGATACGTTCTTATAAGGCTCGTTCGTTCGATGTTGAAGTATGGAGCAGTAGCTAGTATTATATTATCTGTGGCAGTAGTATATGGTTCGGCTTCATCTGGGATCTTGGATACCTTAGAAACTGTCCAAAATACATGTCTAAGGTAAAGTCTAGGTGCCTTTTGCACTAGTCCTGTGCACAGCATTCTGGCTGAGGCAGGAGAAATGCCGTTAAGTTTTAGGAGGAAAGAATTGTGTTTGTATTGCGCGGCTCGAAACTTGACTATTTACGATAATTCACTGATCTCGAATATTGAACCGCAGGAAGAATTGGAATACCAACTTCGATCCTCATTAAACCGCCCTTTAAATATAAGGATAAAATTTTACTTGAAGGAAATCATCTTTAACTTCCTAAACATATTTATCAGAAAACCTCATATTAACTACTCATAATATATAAACTCATATTAATGACTCATTATCAGATTTCAACGGTCGTAAAGGAACGTCTAACTTCAAATACAAGAGCTTCTATTACATTACTCAGAATACACAATGCTCTATACAGATGGTTCCGTAAGCTCTGAAGGTACTGGATGCGCAGTAGTATCCCAAGAACATGTAGTCAATCTCCGCCTGCCAAATTACGCTTAAGTGTATACTTGCGAAACGATTGCTCTGCTGCAATAATTTAAAATACGTAATTTTCACAGACTCTAATTCATGCTTATTAGCACTTGAAAATTTGTACAGTAATAACCCTCTAATACCAGTCGTCTATGATGCGTCAACAAAGTTAGCAGCTCAGTGAAAGTTGAAAATACAAATAATTATTTTCGGCTGAATATTTAGTCAATTGTGATGCCAAACTGGCTAAATATGTTCGCTTTGCGATTATATTTGGATCCTCAACTGGAACAAACCGAAGAACAAGGAAGAACAAGGACATAACCTTAGTGGTGAATGGCTTAATAAAGAATTTAAAAAATAAACATTTGGAGAGAACAAGTAGTTCTAAGCAGGTTAAGGATCGGCCATAGTAATTGATCACACTTACATATATCATAACAAAATCTGATAGGAATTTAAGTGACTGTGGTTAGAGCGGAACTGTCAAACATTTGCTAATTGAATGTCAATTATATGAACCTGTAAGGGATAGTTTAGACCTCCCTAGAGACATTAAACAATGTTTAAATAAGGAGTACAAGAAACCACAGTACAGTCCACAGACTTTTAAATCGCGGGTGCACAAGCACTTTTTGGGAGAGCTCGGTCCTCCTTAGGCCTGACCAATCGAACTACTTGGATTAGTACGGGCCAAGAGCAATCCCATTCTAAAAAAAAAAAACCACAATTTTATGTGAAATACCAGTTATCTACACCGAATTTAATCAACCCATAGAAAGGAAATATTTTTATTAGTTAATCCATAAAGTATATTATGTTACAGTTAAGTAATAATTGCAAATTGAGTAAAGACTAGATTATTATGTACACATTATTGTAATCAAGGTTGGTCGCTAATGACCAAGCAGTTAAAGCGAACTTAAATAAAATAAATAAATAAGAATTATCTCGACATCAGTAACTTTCAACACTTCAACATCGTGCACTTCTTGTTTTCAGTTATTTTTTGCCATTCACATTATACTTAGCTCTGATTTCACCTGTTTATCTTTACGAAGTGCCATTAGATTTAGTTTGATTAATCTAAATTGACTTATTTTAAGACTAAGTTTTATGTTAATGACATAATATGTATTTTTATGAAAAATGTTTTTTTTTGACGTTCAATAAGTGATATTAATATCCTTATGCTGAATAAAAAGATTTTTATTTCATTTCACTGTAGAATTTAGTAGTAGGCTTCAAGTTTTGTCATTCATTCGTTATACTTAAAAGTCATTGATTTAAACCATTAATTATTAAATGTGCTAATTTATGAGGCCGACTTAATCGTTAGATGTAAGGCCTAAATAAAATAGAATAAAAAAAACATCGTGCACTTATTAGCTCCCCTATTTTTCAATATACTTTTAACGATCTACCTAAACGAAGCTATATCATTAATGAGGGAAAATGCACGTATGCAGTAGAAACACTTTTGTTGGATAATTACTTATTTACATACATTCATGTCCTTTAATCTCTTTTGGGTTGGAGAGAACCTTCGAGACAAGAACACATGTTCTTGGTCACTTATTAGCATGAAAGCGGCTGTAATCCCATAAGGAACATCGGTCCCAGGTTGCTAGTCAATCGCCAAATGGGTTAAAAAAACCCTAGCAACTTTATCGCCTTCTACGAATGCCGTAAAGAACCACAGCTAGTTAGCATTCTTTTTACGTCCCAGAGCAGCATGGGAGTAAGTATTTACTAAAGTATAATTAATTACAAGGGAACCGTTAATACTGATAACTCTGTATCACTAATTGTGCCCACTGATGATTACTTCTCTTATCACGCAAAAACAGAGTGAAGCCTTGTGAACATGCCAGAGTCGGGGGATTCGAACCTAGGACCTTTCGCATACGAAGTCCGAGGTCTTACCCACTGGACTACAGCCGCTTAATCCTACTAGGGCTAGATATTGGGCGATAGGTTAGCAACATGTCACCAATGTTCCATATAACATCACAACCTCAATATTCGTGCTAAAAGGTTACCTTGGAAATATTTTCGACTCCAAGGTTTTGTCCACCCCGAAAGGCGTGAAGACGTAAATGTATGAATGGAAATCCGAATATTATTGATATAAAGTCACCTTGGAGATATTAGCGTGTCCCCGAGGTTCTGTCCATCACGAAAGGGATTAAAGGTTATGAATGTATTGATAATTTGTAGATTGTTATTTTTAAACACTCGCGATTTATACTCATTTTATTTACTATGAGAGACCAGGTCATATCGCGACCACGGCCTATGCAACTGGGTCGAAACGTCTGGCAAAATAAAGGTAATCGGATATCTTTATTAATTTATCGTGATATGACCCGGTCTCTCATTTATATATGTGTACGTCAGATAATCCCTTTGGGATTTGGGGTGGACAGATCCTTGGAGACTTGAAAACAACCCCATGGTCTGTTATTAGCATAATATTGGGGTTACAATATGGAATAACGTAGGGGCCGGCCTAATAAGACATATAACAGTCAGATAAACGCTATATTGAAAAAAGGTGACGTTAGTTGTACCTATAACCGAGCGTAGCGTATGAGAAGATGTATGAATGTCAATGGAGCGAAAGTGGTCTGTCAGGATCGGGACAAATGGAGATCCGTGATCTCTGCCTACCCCTCTACAGGGAATCAGTCGTGATGTGTATGTATGTATGTTACAATATGGACTAGGGGTATATGAAATCTATTGGGCGATGAGCTAGCAACCAGTCACTAATTATCCATACGTCACACCCCCGATATTAATTGTATGATTGTTTTATTATTCTATTACAGTGACGGTTCACGCACAACTGTCAGTCATCGTGGTACCAGTGGCGTTCTGCTTGTTAGCCGTCATTCTAGTTGTAATGGGCATAGCCTATTATCAACATAGAGCTAGGTAAGCGGTCTATTTACATAACATATAAGTTGTAAGTTGACGACCTCCGTGGCGCGATCGGTTAGATGCCTGAACGCTAATAGTGAGGTCCCGGGTTCGATTCCCGGTGGAGGCAGAGTTAGAACTGCGCTTTTCTACAGCTTTCCAGTCTGGTCGTTGATTATATATGCTATATATGTATTTATCTATGTATAATATGTGTATATTTCTTAAATATACGTTGACTATTACCCTTAACATAAGTCTTAAATGAACATACCAAGGGGCTAGTTTAATTGGTGTAATAATGTCCAAATATTATTTTTATTATTAAAATAATTACGTTTTAATACTTACTCCCTTTTTACTGTGGCATGTATGTAGGTAAAGGGTGACGTTAGAAGTACCTATAACGGCCGCTGTAGTGTAGAGTGTCAATGAAGCGAAAGTGGTTTGTCAGGATCGGGACAGATGGAGATCCGTGATCTCTGCCTACCCCTCTACAGGGAATCAGGTGTGATGTGTATATGTATGTACGCAGAGGCTTGAGTGCCCAGCTGTGAAGTTCAAAGGGATGTTAGGTATGAGCCTCATATGGATGTCAATGGTAATGGTTTGCCAGGATCAGAAATGATGAGGCCCCGCCATACCTACCCTACCCACTTGTAGGGACAGAGCCATTATTTATGTTTTCATGTTTTATTCTGTACATGAATTGTATTCAGCTATATCGAAGAATACCGTCATGTACTTACATATTCCCTAATAGAGAAGATTTTTACCTAAGGCTAAGAAATGTATCAAAATGACAGTACAATACAAAATGAGATCGCTCGTCAGTCAAGCGTCAATGCTTATGTCAATCCCACAAATTTTGATCATCTTAACTTCCGGCCACTTGGCTATGGACCCATTACCATTTAGCCATATGGCTAGTATTTAAATGAACATCAAATAATACGAAAATACGCCATAAATACTGAATTGAGCACCCAAATAATACAGTCCCAAACCTTATCCTGATCTTTGCTGTACGTTTTGCAACCATAATGCGTGCACTTAAAAAAATTAATTAATAGGTATTTTAAGAAACAATATTTTAGTGCAGGAACCATTACTTACAAATGTACGTTATAGCGTATTTCAGGAGCTTAAATAAGTAGTTAATTATAAATCAATACACGATGTGTGTTTGTATATTTTAACACCTAAAGAGGTTACTGACTTACATCTGGTGTTATTGTCTAAATTATGGAACAATTACAATGGTTCGTGGTCTAAACCATGATTTTACGTAAAAGAATAGTTGACTATTACAGTATCTGAGCGCTTTTATTTTAAATGCGCCAGACTATTGCTATGTCAAATAATAAAGTAGGTAGGTATGCTTTGTCAGGTAGGTACTCATGAAACATATTATCTGAAATGTGTGTATCGCATCGTGACAAAATGCATATAACAGAATCGTAGTTATTGCAGTAACTGAAAACTATCTACGAGTGCGCGGGATCTCTGTTTATAGTTTTATAATCCGGAAAACATAATACTGCTTACATTATGTCGCTGCAAACGACCCTGATTGATATGGCTACGTCGCGTCGTGTCGTTACCCGACATACTAACAAAAACATCCTATATACAAAATATGAATTCACATCCCTTTCGGGGAAGTGAGATGTTGAGTGGCAACTAAGTTTTTTTGCAATCTTTGGTCAATGGAAATCCAATCGTTACCTGATCATCAATAGCCAATGTAATAGGTGATTAACTATGTCCTTACATAACCAAACCAGGTTCCCTCACCATAACAATAGCACGTGAACAATTTAAATGGTCACCCATCCAATTACTTCCCACGCCCGCGTTGCTTATATCCTACATATATCCCCATATTTATGTACACAACTACACATTATAATTTTTCATAAACACCATTTAAATACATAATTACATAATTCATAAACTAATAATAATTGGCTGTATAATAGTAGTTTATCAGGATAAAGAGAAATCAGTATGGGAATCGAGACATTTACATTTTTCGTACGACTGCCTGTCTATAAAAGTCTGTGACCCTGTTATTCCGTTTGTAAATTTAGTCGCAAAATCAAACGTGATTAGGGCAAAATTAAATTAGATTTTACGCATTGTAACGAGTTAACACTTAGATTCATGAGCTCAATTTTGTTACAATTTTTGTAGAGTAGGTAATAAACTTTATGACTACTATAAATACAATTTTGCTATTATAATTTTATCGTGAATGTACTGAACTACCTTGCGAAAAGTTATTGTGAATAAAAGACTCTCACAATGTACAGTTAATGCTAAACCGACTGACGTCTAAGAAAGAGACTTTTTCAGATTTTTAGGTAATCATAATACTTACGCCTGTACATACTACTTACTGTAGTATTATATTATCTGTGCATACGCATATGAAAAATTACTACAGCCGATCTTTACAGCACTATAATCCAAATACATATGTAGTTTTACAAATCCGGTGACCTTTTGGAGTCAGTAAATAAGAGGTTAGGTAGTTGCATACCTACATACATACATAATGTAATATCATTACAAACACTGGAAAGCTTGAATTTATTTTGTTTTGGATTGTTTGCCATCTGGATTTGGGTGAGAATATCAGTTTATACGTTGCATCGTATGGAAACGATACGTAGTTCTTGATATAACTGTCTGCAATTTACACGCCGCGACGGCGCGTCGACATGATCAAAACTATCTGTCACGTTCGATAGTGAATATCTGGTTAGAAGTCGGTCTGGAGTGTCGAAAAACCATCACAATGTTTATTTTATGGTAGATAGTTAATGTATGTTATATTTAGCCATTAATAAAATTTTCTTTCAATCGATACACTATTTCGTTTACATACAACTCTATTATTATTATATAACTCCCGTAAACGTGTCGCGATGTTTTGAAATTCGCGCCTTTTTATTTCATATTCCGGCCGGCCACTAAAAACAACCCTGACCCGCGCGGTATTCAGCGCCGCTGCGCTTGAAATGTCCGATTTATATATATACAATACACAATGGTTATTTCTTCAAATCATTACGAGAAGAGTTATGCAGCAGGTAATTTTAATATATTTCTTGACTTTTCAGATATACAGTGGAGGTCGCAGACTTCGACTTTGGTCAGCAAACGCACTTCGATTACAAAACATTCAAGGAGAGACTGAACGATAGCTTTAGAAGCGCATTTAACTTTAGGCGTAGCGATGACGATACGGAGCCCCTAACGAACGACAGTCGTTATCAAACATTGTGATCGATCAGCCTATAGCAGTCCACTGCTGGACAAAGGCCTCCTCAAGGGTACGCCACAAAACACGGTCACTCGTGGCCCATTGTGATCAAATTGTATTTAATGTTTTAAAGGTGACACATTTCGTTAATGGTATATTAATTTTATTTTCTTACTAAACTTAATCTCTTAGGAATGAAAGTAATCCATAATATTAATTGGATCTTCGAAAGACTGTTTACATTGATGCTTTAGAGTGGCTGAAAGTTGGGTTATAGTACTCCATTTTCCATATTAAGTAATATTTGTGGGATAATGAAATATTAAAAAAATATGAAACTTTTGTTATAACTTGTAAGTTCCGGAACGACCTAAATTGGTCAAGATACCGTGAACATGCGTATAGATTTTATTTCTTAGTATTCAATATATAAGCAACTATTATGTATGGATTTTTAGTATTAGTGTAGTCATAATGTTACGTTTATCATCTTCCGTAACCGATTTGCCCATATACCAGTATTTTGGTTCTTTACTTACTCCTGGCTTAGAATTTTACTGCAGAAATAAGTCATGTTTTGTGATATATTAGATGTAATCGAAATCTTTTTTAATATTACGTTGAAACATGTATATTGTAAATGAACATTGTATTTCTAATTAGATTTTAATAGACGCATCGTTATTATGTTTGCTGTTTTATTTGCTTCCGCGACTGGATGAATATACTTGTATATTGATGATATACATAACATACACACTTTCATTATCTATTTAGTGTGTCTGACTGGCTATAATAATAAATTTATTCAGATACATGGGATATGCATACAGGCAATTATCGCAGCTATGTTTTAGTGCTTTTAAATAACTGATATTTTACAATTTAAAATATCTTATTATCAGTTAAACTATCTAAGGCTCTGTGTTATCGAGGGTTTGGTATGTAAGTATTTTACCTTGCTATAGCTATTTGATTTTGGAATTCATAATTTGTGAGTTTCGCATGGTATGTAGGTTAGTAATAAAATTTAATTTATTCTTCGTTGTTCAGAACGTTATGAATCTACAAAGTATGAAGGTATTTGTAAAAGGCGATAAAAGTAATTCTTGCTAACACATATTTCTGAAAAAGAATGTTGTATATTTTTAAACACATTACTTACTCCTCACAGAGGTGTAGGCAGAAGTCACATATTCACATTTTTTTCGACCCTGCAATAACACTTAAATGTTTGGATACACAGGGATGAATTGTTGATTGACGGAAGGTATACCGGGTGCTTCAAAAAAATGTATACACACTTTAAACTACCACTAAATTTCTTCTTGTGGGCACAGTAAAAGATGAGGTGTACAAACGTAAACCACGTAACCTAGACATTTTTTGGAATGAGATTCAAGCAGTGTGTAGAGAAATCTGATTGGACGTTTTGATACTATGTACAGAATCTGTGGTGACTCGTACTCAGAATTGTATTGATGCTGCAGGTCACCAATTTGAACAGTATTAACATTTGTTATTTATGTTTCATCTATTTTCCTGAAATTTAACTTTGTAGAATGGCAAATAAATTTTCTATGGAAGTTCAAAGTGTGTATACATTTTTTTTAAGCACTTCGTACGTTTGGATGAGTAGGAAGGGCGGTTACGGTACGGGTTGTTCCCCTTATAAGACGAATAAGACTCAAATCCATGACATACTAACAAAGGGTGACGTTAGAGATACGTTAGAAGTACCTACGATCGCCGATATGTATGTCCCCTACTTTCTCTCAGGCCACAAATGTAAGTTTCATAAGAGTAACTCCAGCACATGGAGTAATTAATAAAAGGGTGGGCCTTATACAATATTTTATGGAAACTAGCATGGCATCACGCGGGGTGAAACAAGGTTTGCGGGATGGAGGGGAGATACTACAATTAAAACACGGCATTTTGTGCGACAAAACATAGGTATCTTCTTTCTACTACACATTTTTTAGACTCCGCACCAATAAAAACACACCATTTTAGACTCCGCACCGCGTAACGGGGACCGCGCCGGGTCACCTTTATATTTGGTTCGTGCTCCAGCATCGGTGCTTCTTCAAGCCATTCTCAATCTATTATTAAGTATGCTATGAACTCGTAATTAGGTTATGATCTCTTGTATGGTTTTTGATACACTATTTCTGGAATAATACGGTGAGGGAAAACATCGTAAGGTCCTGAACCTGGACATCGTAAGGCAACCTACAATATTTAGTGCTTGCAATGGCGACATCGAGATCGCTTCTCGTTTGGTGGAGGCCAGCGGGGCCTCAAGAGTTGGTGCGTATTTTGTTCAGCGCATTAGCATAGCTGTGCAACGGGGAAATACCACCAGCCTTCTTGGGACACTTCCTACCACTGCCAGTGACTTTCAGATATATTTTATTTGTAAATATATTTAGCTTTAAGATTTTATTTTGTAATAGGTTATATTAATCTTTATTTATTTAGTACTTATGATATTAATTTGATGTTTTACTTCATGTAAATAAAATTTAGTAATAAATACTTAAAATGTGGCAAGTTATTTGATAATTCAAGCAATATCAAATAACTTGCCACATTTTTATTTCAGAAGTTTTCAATACATGAAACATAGATAGCACTGTAATTATAATTTGATTTTTATATTATATTCTTCGCTCCTATTAGTAGCAGGGTGGTTTTATATAGCCTAAAGCCTTCCTCAATAAATGTTCTATCTAACATTAAAAGAAGTTTTTAATTCGAACCAGTAGTTTCTGAGATTAGCGCGTTCAAATGAACAAAAAAACAAACTCTTCAGCTTTATAATATTAGTATAGATTACTTGTCATAATGCACTTGGTAGCTTATGACATGCGCAGAACATGATAGATGAAAATTTCTGTACAAAGTTCTTTTAATTATCTATGTTTCTTATAAATTTCCAGAAGATTCATTTGCGCTATTTGACGATCATGCAGAAGGATAATATTGTGCGATGTAAGCATTAATGTATGTTCGTTATTGTTACGAATTATTGAAACTAAACATAGATTGTTTTCATATAATATTTAATACAAACGCATTTTGTATATTAATATACATGTCTTTGTTTTACTCGACTGAATTATTTATCGTTTGTGAATGGTTACATGTTTGATATATATTATATCAAAACTATTATTTCTCAAGATTACTTACTTCGCTATTTAAAAACTACATATTCCGACACCGTTTAAGCAAATCATAGAAGGGGTTCGCCGCCTATGGCGCGACTTTCGATGCCGCAGTGATTTTCTCCACGGAGGATCTTGAAATATCCATTGTCGCCCCAGTCGCTGTTCCACGAATTGGCGATCAACCAGTACTTACTGCCGTTCTCGACGCCCCAGCCTAATATCTTAATTGCGTGCCCCCCTTTTTCCTTGCCGTCGGTGTGCTTGTACACCCCACTTTTGTAACTTAACAGATCAGCAAACACCGTGAAATGACCTTCGACCGGCCCGTTCTTGAAAAGCTCCGCCTTCATTTGATCCTCACTTGAGTAAATCCCGTAAATACGCTTGGCGTAGTTTTTATCCTTATTATAGTCCACATTGTAGCCTGCTTCGCATTTCTTGTAACATTTAGGAGTAGGCACTAGACCCTGGCAGGGCATTCTGTTACCGTGCATGTGATGCTCGCAAGGAGGGATTTCGTATGGCCGGCACCCTTGAGACGAGTTGTAATTTCCTCCGGAGACGATGCCGATTTTTTTCCAATATTCCCAGGCGGAATCCATAAAACCGCCCTTACAGCCGAAACCGCATTTGTGGCAACAACTCACTACGTCGTCGGCTGATAGATGCACGTGCTTGGTTGCATTTGAGTAGATGCAAATGCGGTCAGTCATGGCTTCTACGGCTCCGAAGGCCCAGCAGCTACCACAGGATCCCTGGTCTCTGATCTCGTTGAGAGTGGGGCAGTCTGGCCATTTGTCTCTTGGGTCAAAACTTTCGGGTAGGTTGTCAGTTACTTCAGGTCCATGCCAAATCTTTTCCAGTTTGGACAAGTGATCATCGTGCAATGATCCGACCAGTTTCTTGAGGTGTCTGTCTGGTGTGTCTCGGGGGAAGTTGCGGCCCGCTTTCCAAGAGTTTTGCACTGAATTGATGTGATTGATGAATTCGTCAGACAAAGGATGGAGCTCTTTCCCCAAAGCAAAACAAAGTATCGCAAACACAAACAGATAGCGGAACGCCATTTTGGCGTACGTGCTCCGTTGTCGAGTGGTGCGTGTCGACTGAACACTGCCTCTGGTTAAAAACTTCAAAGTCGGGAGCGTGTTGAACGCTCGATCGCAATTGGTGTATGTAGTGACGCGAATTGATATAGTGCTCGGTTATGGACAACGAGCAATATGTTATGAACTCGTCATTGGGTTATGATCTCTTGTATGGTTTTTGAAACATTATTTTTGGAATACTACGATGAGGAAAAACATCGTAAGGACCTGGACCTTGACATCGTAAGGTAACCTACCTGTTGGCCGAATAGGTTTTAGTGCTTGCAATGGCCACATGGCTTACTACCTGTCATATTCAGTACTATGTGGCCAACACGTTGGTGCGAGGTTTCCATACATTTACTACAGAAATCTGGACTACTGACTACCCCGTAAGGGTTAATGGTCTTAAACGCGTTTGTCGTTGTCTGTTTGGAAATGGTAAAACGAAACTCTTGACGTCTCTGTAAAGGACGTGAAAATGTTTTATGGTTTTAATTTTTTTCTTAAATAAACAATAGCGAGAAACAGAAGAGCGTGAATGAGAAGGTTAATGGGTGTGAGTGAAGCAAGAGAGATTTGCTAGGGTCCTTCCAAGTGCCGACCGATACTCTCTCCCTGGCCCATTTTGGACGTAGAGGCGTGAATATATGTATGTATGAATAAAATAATACATAACCATAACATGTAAACTCTAAACTTCACGAGTTTGAACGACTATGGAAACCTATACATACCCGTTTTAAAGATATTGTAAATGGAAGTTTGTGTTTAAAAGTCAAATTCTTTAACTTCCTTTTTGTAAACTTGTTTATATGAAACTTGGTGAACCTAGTACGGGTTACTTTCCATTAGTGAGGTTCACATATCCAAGATATTTAACGAAATTGATTTCATAAGTTGCCAAAGTACTATAAGTCGTAAGATGCTTGCAATTCATAAAACAGCAAATGACCTTCAAATGCACTAGCAGTCCATAAACTAAGAATTATCTCCAGTTCGACCAGAAACGTGCAATCGGACGCGTGTCCCTTTCGCTGTGAACGAAGTGCACGTGTTAATATATCAATCAATCAATCAATCAGCCTGTATTAGTCCACTGCTGGACGTAGGCCTCCCCAAGGGTACGCCACAAAAGACGATCTTTCGTGGCCCTCATCCAGCCACTACCAGCAACCTTCTTGAGGTCATCGGTCCACCTGGCAGGGGGACGTCCTACTCTACGTTTGCCGAGACGTGGCCTCCACTCAAGAACCGCTTTACTCCAGCGGTCGTGTTAATAAATTAGTGATAATTGTATACAAGTGAACTTTGGGCGCTCCTGGTAACGAGGGTGAGGGTTAGGCTTATCACAATGGAACCCAACCTTATCCCCAGTGGAAGAAACCCCAATGTAATCCCCATACCAACGCAACCCCAACGTCCAATGTAAGCTATGCTAAGATGACC
This sequence comes from Leucoptera coffeella, assembly GCA_030578115.1. NCBI lineage: Eukaryota > Metazoa > Arthropoda > Insecta > Lepidoptera > Lyonetiidae > Leucoptera > Leucoptera coffeella. The sequence continues at coordinate 151,956 of JAMBLF010000393.1, forward strand.
TCAAAAGCGGTATTCCCAATGAAAGAACAAGCTATCATACTGGACTCCATTGACGGACTCGCAGTTCGAGACTACTTGCTGCACCTAGCAAGTGTGATACACCCGACCAAGCTCCAGCATGCCTTACGTATCGCGAACTCACGTATGTGTGTTTACGTTGCCACCAAGGAGACAGCGGACCATCTCGTGGACACTGTTAAGAGGACGAAGATTAAGGATCATGTGTTGGAGATCCGGCCATTGTTAACGCCCAATAAACGCATAATTCTATCTAATGTGCAACCAGTCCTGCCTCCCTGGGTTTTCAAACGAAAATTCGCAGAACTAGGTGTTAAGGTAGCCTCCCCACCTTCGTAAAAGTGGGTATACAGGACCCCGGATTCTCACACTACGACTACTGTTTCATCATTAGAAATCGTAGATGCACCCAACCCAACGGAAAATTTTTTGGTGTGTTGAAAGATATTTGTTTGTTTGTTTTGAAGTATAATGTTCATAGGTGTGCCTTTTAAGGAACCTGTCAAAATTAGATGTCAAAAAATAAATGTGTTTTTTTTTCTGGAATTTTCAACAAATTCTTTTGTAATTAATACATTAGAGTATAATTTAACTCAATGTACATAGATACTAGTTGGTTTCAATATTCTGGCTACAATATCTTAGGAGAAATTAGGCTTTGAAATAACCTCTGCAGATTTGACGTTTTTGTCAAAATCTCGGAAAGTATTCATGGTAGCCGGCTGTAAATTGGAGCGCAGCCTAGTTAAATTGTAACGAACAAACGTGTAAAAAAAACAGAAAATCTCACAGTGGCCACTGCTCCTTCCTTCCCTTGCCAGACCCTTTAATATTTATTCATATAGTTGTGCATCATGGTCCGTTAATACTATTTGTCCGACCGACCGATGGCGGTATATCCATGCGAAAAGGGTAGGGAGACTAAATACAAAGCCAATGACCTCCTCCTCTTCCTTACCCCTGCGATCTCCAACCCGCCTGCTAAGCGTGGAGATTAGGGCAATTACCCCGCCTCTAAGTAAATGACAAAACTTAGAAAGATGGCCCCGAGTTCCTGGCGGCACTGTCGTCCTGGCCACGGTGACGGTCGGGGTAGCGACAGTGCCAGGGTTGCGAAGAATCCCCAGGCGTCGAATGAGTCACCAAAACAACTGCCCGTGGCGACGTACAACGGAATTTCACTTAAAATGATCCAAGTGTATGCCCCCACATCGGCACACTCAGACCAAGAGGTAGAGGCGCTATACGATGACATCGAACGGGCCTTACATCATACCACGTCCGCTCACTACAACGTTGTAATGGGGGACTTTAACGCTAAAGTTGGTCAAAGGGAGAGTGATGAAATGAGGATGGTGCCACACGGCATTGGCAGTCAGAATTCCAGGGGACACATGCTGGTCCACTTTCTTGAATCGCAGGGGCTGTATCTTATTAACACCTTTTATAAGAAAAAACCCCAACGAAAGTGGACCTGGAAAAGTTCCGACGGAAAAACCTTTAATGAGATCGACTTCATTATGGCGGATAAAAAGCACATATTCAGGGATGTTTTCTTGATCAACAGGTTTAACACCAGAAGTGATCACCGTATGGTAAGGAGCACCCTGAATATCAACCATAACCTAGAAAGGATGCGCATGATGAAGTCCACGCTCCGACCTATTCGACTGCAAATGGCCGTTGGTTCACCCAAGTTCACCAAACTGGAACTCCAGAACCGCTTTGCCATTCTGCACACCGCGACCAATCTTAACAAAATATCAATTTCTTAAAGTTTTTCTCGAAGTGACTCTATGGGGCCCAGATGCCATAGACATAATGCTATGAAAGTAGCTGAAATAAACAACCCTAGCCGTGTACTCGTCCATATATTCCCTAATCCGTTTAACAGCATATGCCGTGGAACTAAGTTTTTTAGATAAAACGCGAATGTGGTCTCCTCACTGCAGCTTTGAATCTAAAGTTATTCCCAAGAAGACAGCAGTATTTATTTTATCTATTTTCTCATTATTTATTATTAGACAGTTTCAACACGTAATGAGCTTCCGTAGACAGTTGTTCATAGTCCCAGAAGACGAGTGCAAGGTGCCTGAATCATTGCAGGTGACCTTTGAAGCCACAACGCATTGGATCTACATAACTAGGGGTTCTGTAAAGTGCTTCACCTGTTGTGAAACAGTCCACTTGGCTGTTAATTGTCCTCAAACACAATAAAAAGAAAAAAAATTAAAAAAAAATTAGGTGCTGGTAAGAAAATAACTTTTAAATTATAAATCGTTTCAAATTGTAAACATTTTTTTTTAGCTACCACCGTCATCTTTTTATAAATTTATAAAGGGTCTGGCAGGGGAAGGAAGGAGCAGTGGCCACTGTGAGATTTTCTGTTTTTTTTTACACGTTTGTTCGTTACCATTTACAGCAGGCTACCATGAATACTTTCCGAGATTTTGACAAAAACGTCAAATCTGCAGAGGTTATTGCAAAGCCTAATTTCTCCTAAGCTATTGTAGCCAGAATATATATATCCTCGTGAAGAACCCTGCAACTGGCGTGCATGCATGATGATGAGATTAATATAAATCAAAGATGCGAACGATGCATGTAAGAATTGTACTAAGTGGCACTCCGTGATCTCTGCCTACCTCAACAGGGACATGGCGTGATTTTATGTATTTAAAAGACATTCTTTTTAATCTACACTATTATAATGTAATAAATATGATGATGATGATTGGTTTCCTCACCATGTTTCAACTCCCCGTCAAGTTGTACATACATCACAAGCTCAATTAGTTATATGATGATCGTATTTCGTCTTCATCAATGCTTTACATACCAAAGACTCACACTATAACTTTTTATTTGCGATAATCCTTTAATGCGATTACCGATTTATTAAGGTTAACAGTATGTTTCGGTTAACCGTCTAGGGTGTTAATCGTTTGAATGAGTTTTCCGAACACTGATTGTCACCCTATTTCTTGTTGTAAAGAACGAAAATAGAAAAATCTTTTTTCTTAAACAATTACAATCTTTTAAATTTTTTCAGATATGGATTTATGTTGCACATTTTTTTCACTAAATGATACAATGTTGAGTTTTGTCGTATCTTTCGTAGTTAAAGAGTTATAAAACAAATAACAAAAAAAAGTGACAGATTGAGGGCCCGAATATTACCGAGGTCATAACTTCGAAACCCGGAGAGGTACGGACCGGTTCTTGCTTTCACAATTTTTCATAATTTATTATGTAACACATAGGTAAAGAAGCAGTTGCTGTACGAAAAGGGTTATTATAAAAATTTGGTATAAATTTTCAGGAGTGTGAGGATTGAGGGCCCAATTTTACAATAGCGTTTGGTGGTAATGTCTTATTTTCACAAATTTTGATTGTAAATTACTTACATTTTACTCGTAAAGACTTTTTCTTAATGCCCTTATTCGCCAGGTACGGGTGGGCTCTCAATCCTCTATGTGAGAATTGAGGCCCCAACTTTTTAGGCTTTTACTCCCTTAATTGCCTTTCACAAATTCAGATTCCAAGTTGCACAATTGTTTTGGAATGTTCACTAAATCCTAGCAAATTTTCAAAAAGATTGACGGAGTGGCCCTCAATTCTCACACACACTTTGGAATTGCATTCGCGAATGAACAAAAGGCTGCAAAACAGGTGTTCTCATCTATGCCGCAAACTTGGTGCAATAAAATATAACAAATAAGTGCTTTATTACTAACGCATGATCATCAGCCTGAAGTAACCCCGAGCATCTTCTGCCATCCATGACCCTCGAGAACAGCTTATAGATGTGGCTCAGAAGTGTTATCGGCCTGTAGTTTTTCAAGAGGGTTTTATCTCCCTTCTTATAGAACAGAACAGCCACACCTCTGTCCCAACATTTTGGAGTTCTTCTGGAGAAAATGACAGTGTTAAAAATTCTCTGGAGCTCCCTCAAAACCGGTCTTCCACCAGATTACAGGAGCTCAGAGGTGATTCCATCCTCTCCCGGAGCTTTTCCACTTTTAAGCTGTTTTAAGGCCATCTCAATCTCATCCAAAGCTATTTTAGGCATGTCCTCCGTGAAGTGGCGTGTCAACGTGGCCCTTGAATTGGAGAGGTCAAGAATTCGGATTACGGCAGCGCGAGCGGTATAACTTGCCGTAAAAATCTTCTATCATATACAAGATCTCTAGTTTTGAGGTCACCATGTCTCCACGAGCTGTCCTCAACTTCGTCATGTGGCTACGTCCCAATTTTCGGGCGAATACGCGCATCCCACGGTTTTGCTCGATCAACTCTTTTATGAGGAAAGCATTAGCCTTACATAGGTCACGTCGTTTTGCAAAGTCAAAGTCAAATGTGTTTCTTCAACATAAGTACAAGTACAGTACATTCATTAAAAGTCAAAACATTTGCCTGACACTGGTTGTCTCTTAGCATTGAAATTCTACCATTGGTTCGGAAGCCCTGGCTCGGAGAAGAACCAACAAGAAACTCTGGTTTTCAGGATTTTATGCCCAGTGCCAGTTACAAATACAAATTATACAGAAACATAATTATCTTTGCACATATAGCTTAGATGCACTCATTGCCAACACTGAGCATCGGCAAGGTAGTCTCCGACCGCGTAGTAAGCACCCCGGACTAGTCGGCCTCTAACTATAGTCTTAAATTTAGGTAAGGACAATCGCGTAATTCAGTCCGGTAAAAGATTATAAAACGCACGCAATTTCCAACAAAAGATTTCTTGACCTTATGAAGCCTCGAGGGCGCCACATACAGCTTATCTTTGTTCCTAGTATTAATTTTATGAAGATCACAGTTTCTACTTAAAAATGTTTATATTTTTATGTACATAAATGACACACTCATATATGTAATGATCAACAACCGTCAAAATATCAATTTCTTAAAGTTTTTCTCGAAGTGACTCTCTGGGGCTCAGATGCCATAAGACATAATGCTAAAAAGTAAGTAATAAAAAGTAGCTGAAATAAACAACCCTAGCCGTGTACTCGTCCGTATATTCCCTAATGCGTTTAGCAGCATATGCCGCGGAACTAAGTTTTTTAGATAAAACGCGAATGTGGTCTCCTCACTGCAGCTTTGAATCTAAAGTTAATATTATTAAGAACTAATTTGTTATATAGAAACCATTGAATTACATCGCCTATCACCGAGTTTATTGCTTGTAACTCATCAATCTTCCTGCTAATGTTAAAGATTAGGGATGTGCCATCTGCAAAAAGGACCATCCTGCACTGTATGTTACAAAAGATAAGTCATTTATGTATACTAGGAAAAGAAACGGACCTCTGGTATAGTTCTCCCGCCGTCTTTCGTCTCGATTGTACGTATTTCTGGGTTCGTCTAGCAACACTATCTTTCTTCACATTATTTAGTAACTTCTTGAGCTTTGTATTGAAGTAGTCTTGTTCCTGTAGGAGGCTGTTTATGTTATCCGCTTCCATTTTCGTTCTTCTCTATGTTTTCAACGGTCTTCTGTTCCTATCCTACAGCTAATAAACGAACCCAACAAGTACTGCTGTCTCCTGCACCCCCCGGCCCGGGTTTCGCGACTATTCTGCTAGTTAGGGGATGCCACTTGGGGATGTCTACAGAATTCAGCACCTACGATTGAGCCTAACAAAGCCACAACCCGGTGCGGTTGATACACCAAGCCGTGACTTTGCGACCACCAAAACTATCCTCTACCCTAAGGGGGATTCGCGTTTGGAGTCACCGCGATATAATAAAAAAGTAAATAATTAAGGAATTTTAAGTTACGTTATTATTATTTAAAGTTAAGTTAAAGTACAGTTAAGTTATAAGTGTATTGAAATGAAATGAAATGCTTTTTATTCAACATGAGGATTATAAAATTACTTATTGAAGATCAAAAAAAAAACATTGTTACAGGAAAAGTTGTCATTAAAATTAGTTAATTAAAAAAAAAATTAAGTTAAACTATTTGCATTTCGTAATGCAAAATCCTACAGAGAAGAAATGCTAAGAAACTCTGCAAACATATTTCAATACAACTTCTATTAAATAATCCATCAAAATCTGAGTTAATTTCACCATAAGTGTGGAAAATAAAAAAAAACTCGAAGGTCCATGGGCACACTTCAGCGTCGTGACAGAGTGGTCCCGACCCTGGAGTGTGGGAAGATATGGGGTATAGCCTACAGACGAACGTTTCTGTGCTTGGCGTCAGCATTCTATCACTGTGTCCAAGAGCACTCATCTCGCCTTCGCTTCGCAAAATATATTATCATATTTTGACAGGAACGCATTGGATGATTTGTATGACAGTGACCACTTTCCTATAATGATAAATAGTAACTCAGACCTAATGCAAGAAGAAAAATGTATATATATTAAATGGAAATTTGCTTTTTCGGATTGGCAGGCGTTCGAAAGTGAGTTGGAGTTTAGCGTTTCTATGCTAGACGATATAACCCCTTCCTCTAATTGTGATGTACTTATTAAATGGAAAATTTTTTATGAGTGCATACTAACCACAGCAACGAACCACATTCCCAAGATTACGGGGTAAAGTAGACACAAAGAAAGTACACTGGTGGAACGAAGAATGCAGTATAGCGATCAAAGATACCAAAAAGGTGGTATATAGAATCGAATAATCTTTTATATCGTCAGCAATTTGGTTATAGATAATTTAGGTCCACTATTGGTTATCTGGCTCAAGTGGCAAATGAAGTCTCCAAGTCAGTCAACACGAGGTAGCAGTCGCTCCCGACATAGAGAAGGCCTACGAAATGGTCTGGAGAGGTAGAGTCCTTTCCATTCCACACCAAATGGGAGTTCGGGGTAAGTTGTAAGCATATGTCAAAAAAATTAAGTCTCATAGGATTATTAGAGTTCGCATGCAACAAGTTCTGTCGGATCCTGTTTGTATGGAAAACGGGTTGGCGCAGGGTTCAGTCCTTAGTGTGTTTTGTTCTTGATGGCTATTTATCATATTAGAAAGTCTTTGCGTTCTCCTGTCAAAGGTTTTTTATTTGCCGATGTCCTGACCATACTTAGTAGTGGTACAGACATTTAGTTGACACAAAAGCTTCTACAAAGCTCCTTAGTCAATCTTAATACCTGGTGCATAAGAACGGGTTTAAAATTTTCCTCTACAAAAACTGAATTCATAGTTTTCTCAAAGCAACGGAGCAATAAAAGCATAGTATTAAAATTAAGTAAAACTAATAGTAAGGAAATAAATGTACTGAGATTATTAGGCTTATTTTTTTGATAAGACACTTAATTGGAATTAGCATATTAAAAAGTTAAAATCCGAATGCATGCAACGAATCAACATTATCGAGGTTCTATCGTCGTGTAATTGGGGCTCTAACAGTAAATTAATGATACGTTCTTATAAGGCTCGTTCGTTCGAAGTTGAACTATGGAGCAGTGGTATATGGTTCGGCTTCATCTGGGATCTTGGATACCTTAGAAACTGTCCAAAATACATGTCTAAGGTAAAGTCTGGGTGCCTTTTGCACTAGTCCTGTGCACAGCATTCTGGCTGAGGCAGGAGAAATGCCGTTAAGTTTTAGGAGGAAGGAATTGTTTGTATTACGCGGCTCGAAACTTGGCTATTTACGATAATTCACTGATCTCGAATATTGAACCGCAAGAAGAATTTGTATACCAAATTCGATCCTCATTAAACCGCCCTTTAAATATGAGGATAAAATCTTACTTGAAGGAAATCAACTTTAACTTCCTCAACATATTTAACAGAAAACCTCCATTAGCTCCTCCATGGGAAAATAAACTCATATTAATTCCTCATTATCAGATTGCAACGTTCGTAAAGAAACGTCTAACTTCATATACAAGAGCTTCTATTACATTACTCAGAATACACAATGCTCTATACAGATGGTTCCGTAAGCTCTGAAGGTACTGGATGCGTAGTAGTATCCCAAGAACATGTAGTCAATCTCCGCCTGCCAAATTACGCTTAAGTGTATACTTGCGAAACGATTGCTCTGCTGCAATAATTTAAAATACGTAATTTTCACGGACTCTAATTCATGTTTATTAGCACTTGAAAATTTGTACAGTAATAACCCTCTAATACCAGTCGTCTATGATGCGTCAACAAAGTTAGCAGCTCAGTGAAAGTTGAAAATACAAATAATTATTTTCGACTAAATATTTAGTCAGTTGTAATGCCATATTGCCTAAATATGTTTGCTTTCGGATTATATTTGGATTCTCAACTGGAACGAACCGAAGAAAAAGGAAGAGAAGAATTGGAGCTTCGATTTCGTTTTTTTTCGGTTGTAGCGGCTGGCGGCGTTGGTGTAACCATGGCAATGGAATAACAAGAAGTGCAAATGCCGTGGCATCAGTTTATGTACTTCAGCCGACATAACCTTAGTGGTGAATGGCTTAATAAAGATTTTAAAAAATAAACATTTGGAGAGAACAAGTAGTTCTAAGCAGGTTAAGGATCGGCCATAGTAATTGATCACACTTACATATATCATAACAAAATCTGATAGGAATTTAAGTGACTGTGGTTAGAGCAGAACTGTCAAACATTTGCTAATTGAATGTCAATTATATGAACCTATAAGGGATAGTTTAGACCTCCCTAGAGACATTAAACAATGTTTAAATAAGGAGTACAAGAAACCACAGTACAGTCCACAGACTTTTAAATCGCGGGTGCACAAGCACTTTCTGGGAGAGCTCGGTCCTCCTTAGGCCTGACCAATCGAACTACTTGGATTAGTACGGGCCAAGAGCAATCCCATTCTGAATAAAAAAAAAACACCTGCAATTTTATGTGAAATACCAGTTATCTACACCGAATTTAATCAAGCCATAGAAAGGAAATATGTTTATTAATCCATAAAGTATATTATGTTACAGTTAAGTAATAATTGCAAATTGAGTAAAGACTAGATTATTATGTACACATTATTGTAATCAAGGTTGGTCGCTAATGACCAAGCAGTTAAAGCGAACTTAAATAAAATAAATAAATAAGAATTATCTCGACATCAGTAACTTTCAACACTTCAACATCGTGCACTTCTTGTTTTCAGTTATTTTTTGTCATTCACATTATACTTAGCTCTGATTTCATCTGTATGTCTTTACGAAGTGCCATTAGTTTGAATTTGATTAATCTAAATTGATTTATTTTAAGAATAAGTTTTATGTTTATGACATATGTATTTTTATGAAAAATGTTTTTATTTTTTGACGTTCAATAAGTTATATTAATATCCTTTTATGTTGAATAAAAAGATTTTCATTTCATTTCATTTCACTGTAGAATTTAGTATTAGGTTTCAAGTTTTGTCATCATTCGTTATACATAAGAGTCATTGATTTAAACCTTTAATTACACTGTGTGACACAATTTTTCTAACATGAATAATTTAACGTCTATTGAATTACTTATGGAATTGTAACCAAAATTGCCTACTCTTATTAATGTCTAACACGTCACGTTTGTTAGTTATAGCATTTTTATTATTACGAAAAAAATCAATGGAGGCTTTTTATTGATGGTTCAAAAACAAGCTTAAAAGCCGTATTGCTTAATAATGGCAATCTATATCCTTCCATTCCTGTTGCATACTCAGTTATTTTAAAAGAATCGTATGAAAACATGAAACTAATTTTAGATTTAATCAAATACAAAGAAAACAACTGGAAAATCTGTGTTGACTTGAAAGTTGTTGCTATATTGCTTGGACTACAGGGAGGTTTTACAAAATATTGTTGTTTTCTATGTTTATGGAATAGTAGAGACACCAAAAACCATTATAAAGTTATAGTTTGGCCAAAAAGAACTGATTTTGTTTGTGGCAGATCAAATGTTAAATATGAACCACTTATTCCACAAGAAAATGTGATTCTTCCTCCTTTACACATAAAACTTGGTTTAATGAAAAATTTCGTTAAGGCTATGGATAAAAATGGCAAAGGATTTTTATATTTAAAAAGTGTTTTTCCTAAATTAAGTGATGCCAAATTGAAAGAAGGCATTTTTGTCGGCCCACAAATAAGAAAACTTATGAAGAACAGCGAATTCGATAAAAATCTTACCAAGAACGAACTAGTGGCTTGGATGTCTCTAAAGGAGGTAATACGAGGATTTTTAGGCAAGCATAGAGCTGAGAATGCTGTGTTTTTAGTCACAGACTTGATAAAAAATATGACACAATGGGGTGTAGAATGTCTTTAAAAATACATTTCTTACATTCTCATTTCGAATTTTTTCCCCCTAATCTTGGAATGGTAAGTGACGAACAAGGTGAACGTTTCCACCAGGATATTAAACGTATAGAAGAACGTTACCAAGGAAGATGGGATGCGAAAATGTTAGCAGATTACTGTTGGTTTGTCATGCAAGAAGATTGCACAGTTCACAAAAGAAAAAGTTATTTTTTTATGTTATTTTCTGTCACAATATGCGGTTTATTTACCTGCTTCATATTTAAACCTGCGTTATTTTTATTCACAATACTTGTATAAGTGTGTAGTATTCATATTTATGTATTAAAGTCGAAAATACAGGTAAATAAACATTTTTGAATTTAATTTAAAATTTTCATACTGTTTTTATTCATTTATGATACTAAAATTGACCATAACTTTAAAATGGTACGTGTTACAAACATTTGGACTATATACTTGTGTTAAGCAGGCTCAATTTGACAGTAATCAGATATTTAAATCAATGTTATGAAACAACATTTTTTTTTGTCACACAGTGTTATTAAATGTGCAAATTTATGAGGTCGACTTAATCTTTAGATGTAAGGCCTAAATAAAATAGAATAAAAAAACATCGTGCACTTATTAGCTCCCCTATTTTTCAATATACTTTTAACGATCTACCTAAACGAAGCTTTATCATTTTAATGAGAGAAAATGCACGTATTTCACAGTAGAAACACTTTTGTTGGAAAATTACTTATTTACATACATTCATGTCCTTTAATCCCTTTTGGGATGGAGAGAACCTTCGAGACAAAAACACATGTTCTTGATCACTTATTAGCATGAATGCGGTTGTAATCCCATAAGGAACTCTAGGACAATAGCTTTTGGCGAGCACATGTATTTTATATAGCTCTGTGTTTTAAAAAATCTTAGAAGTTGTAAAAGTTGAGTTACATACCAGTGCGATACATCATTCTGCGTGCCTTGAGAAGTGCTACAAGTGTGCGATTTTGGTTTGGTGAAATTCTGAAATTTTCTTGGATTTTCAGTGAAAATACAGTTTTATGTTAAAATATTATCCATTGAATCAAAGATATCTTTTAAACTAAATCGACGACCCCAGTGTTTTTTGTTATCAAAAAGTGCGCCTTGTTTAGTTCTACAAAATAGTGATTTTTCCGAAAATTTTCTTCACGTTTTTCGCTAATACAGCGGAAAATCCGAAAACCACGTGGCCACGTGGTCGTGGATAGTGTGGGTTTAAGATTACAATAATACCACAGCTGAATAGAGAATTCAAAACGGAGTCAAACGACATATTGAAAAAGAAAATTAGTGAATTTTCCAAGCAACCAGACAGCAAAAAGTTAAATTATTAAGAATTTCAGAACTTTTCGTCTTTATACGGGTGAAATTTTCATCACTGGCAATACTTCAAGGGTAGATTATATGGTGGAAAATATGCGGTTTGACATGATTATTTTAGTACCCTCCATTACAAAAATATTGAGAAAAGTGTCCTCAAAGTTTGGGAGCCAATTAAGAATACATGTACACCCTACATTATTTCATTCATAAGTTCTCATCCAACTAAACATCTTTCAACAGAAAAGATGGGAAACTTCAAACCAAGCGCGCGTGCTTTTTTGGAAAAAGTTTTAAAATTCATTTTTACCAGTGAAACTCGTAATATTTCGTGTGTAGTTAGTCAGTATCATATGTAGAATTTTTTGTAGAGTGTAGTGTACATAATTAGCTGGGATATAGGGTAAGTTTAAAATATTTTTATATAATGGCTGGGGCCATGGGCCCTCCCGCCATGGATGATCCCGGAGGCGGGAATTTGGTGGTAGCAGCGGAGATATCCATCTCACCAAATGGTGACACACCATGGTCGGACGCAGTTTCTCTATTATCAATGTCAGGCGTCGAAAGCGATGGCAGTAGGAACCGTACTACGCGTACTACTAAGCGTAAAAATGCCAGATGTGGTAATTGCCAAGCCAAGAGGAAACGAGATAAAACCTCGGGAAAGACAATGCAATGTAACAATTGCGTAGGAGATACAGAATCAGTCAAATTAGAATCACAACAGCAAGTTGACCCTAAGTCAACTAGTCCACCGCAATCGGACATTGGAATTAAAAAAACAGACTTTGATGCTAGAAAATTCTTTAATAAAGACGATCTTGGTCCTTATGCCATTCATGTGCAGAGGGAGCAGGAGTGTCCAGATGCCCCAATCACGTTTCATCTCGTTTCATTTGGAAGATTCCTGAAACAGAATAAAATCCAAGGTGTGGTAACCGGCAGTCTGAAGAAAATAGGGAGGAATAGAATTGTATTATCTTTCACAACCTTTGTAGAAGCTAACAATTTTATTACACTGGTATCAGCCAAATATAATGGGTCATATAAAGCATTTATTCCTTCATCGCAAATCACTAGAGTTGGTGTCATAAAGGGAGTGCCAGTTGACATGACGCATGAAGACATAATTAACGACATTACGTTACCACTTGGTTGTGGTAATATTTTGAAAACTAGGCGCATTAATTCTAAGGTTAGAGATGCAGCAGGAGTAGCTGAGTGGAAACCAACACAAACTGTTGTACTGACTTTTGATGGGCAAATTTTGCCAAAAAAAGTTTATCTTTGCTATGTTTCTTTTGAAGTGGAGCTCTATACTTATCCTACTATACAGTGTTATAACTGTTGCCGATATGGGCACACGAAGATGCAGTGTAGGTCTAAGCCCCGTTGTAACAAATGTGGTTTAGAACATACAGCAGAAAGTTGTACCATTGACCCTGATCTATATTCATGCTGTTTGTGTTCTGGTTCTCACCTTGCCATATCTAAAACATGTCCTGAACACCAACGCCAAAACCAAATTAAATTGTCCATGGCTCAAAGTTGCATTTCATACTTTGAGGCATCAAAACTTTATCCATCAGTAACTAGGTCATATGCTGATGTAGCTACGAATCCCTCCAATAATTTCACCCATTCAATTCTTCCCTCTCAATCCGATCAATCTGAAAACAAAAATGTCACTTCATATAAAAAAACTGTATTTCTTAAGCCACGTGAAAGAATAAAATTGGGAAATACTGGATATGATAAGAAAGAGCATTCAATGTTGGTTAGAGACTATAATATGCCATCAACCTCTGCCAATGGTGTGGCTCTTAACCAGACCCAAAAATCTAAAAATGATGAGTGTAATATGAATGATAACATACAATTACTTTTAAATCTATTTAAAACTTGCATTTCCTTTCTTGGATCAAACTCAACAGAACCGAACAACGTTGCCAAACTAATTGAAGCTCTTACTTTCACCTCTAAAACTCATAATGGATCAAGTCAAAATAATTCAGTGGAATAGTCGCAGCATAAACAATAAAAAACATGAATTAATTCATTTGATTAACACACATAATCCCTTTGCTATTGCATTAAGTGAAACCTGGCTAAAACCAGGCTCTATTTTTAAAATCTCTGGGTATAATTGTCTGAGAGACGATAGAGTAGATGAGCATGGTGGTACAGCATTATTAATTAAAAATACATATATACACAATTCACATCCTTTCCTAACCATAGCAATAAAATATCTATTATTGGTGCCGTTGTAAATAAAATCCGATACATATCTATTTATGTATCAAAACCTTCTTTAAAGATTTTACAAGAGCTAGATCTCATTATTGCCACAATACAACAACCATTCATAATTTTAGGAGATTTTAATTGCCACCATATTTCATGGGGCTTTTCCAAAAGTGATGTATATGGCAGAGATTTACTTCAAATACTCGACACGTATAATCTTTGCTTCCTTAACACTGGTACACCAACCAGAATCACCAAGCCCAATGAAGGTGCTAGTGCCATAGATCTGGCTATTTGCACTCCAAATCTTTCATCTTTCCTTAAATGGCATAGAACAGATAGTACTTATGGTAGTGATCACTTTGTTATTATCATTGAAATGACACTCCAAAACAGAACCAATAGACTATCTTTTCAATCTAGGTCGAAAAGGAGTATTTCAAAAGATGAAGCAAAGTGGTCACAATTTAGAGAAATAGCAAAGGAAAAAATATTAAATAATTCCAATCCAAACCTATGTGAAACTGAATTGTGTAAATTATTTGTTAAACATTTGATTGAAACAGCTGATCTCATTTTCCCCATCAAAACAGTCAATAACATGATACCTTCACCACCTTGGTGGGACTCAGAATGCACAACAGCCATCAAGACAAGAAAACAAGCAGAGAAACAATACCTTCAACACCCTACATCTGAACATTATGATCATTTGGAGGCCATACAAAACTCTACTAAGAAATTATTCAAGAACAAGAAACGCAATAGCTGGCACAACTTCTGTCTAAGTATAAATCCTTCTATCAAATCTTCTGAGATTTGGAACAATATAAAACGCTTTAGATCCGCTTTCACAACCACATACAAACCTCCTGTCATTCCAGAAGATATAGCTGAATCCTTTATGGATCAACTAGCTTCACCGTCTGTACCTTTGGACTTCCTATACAAACCTCTAGCTCAAACTTCTGACAATCTCAATGATGTATTCACCTTGAGTGAATTGAAGGGCGTAATATGCAGACCAAAAGACACTGCACCAGGCGGAGACGGTGTAGTGTACTCTTTCATATCCAATCTAGATGATAGTTGCCTTTCTAACTTCTTAGATCTAATAAATTCCATAGTAATTACAGGTAATATTCCAGAATTTTGGAGAGAAAATACGGTGTTGCCATTCACAAAACCCAAAAAATCCCCTAGTGAAGTATCTTCGTACCGCCCTATAATTCTTTCCTCCGTTATCCTAAAACTTACTGAACAATTAGTGAAGAATCGTCTGGAGTGGTTCTTAGAAAGTAAAAATCTGCTTTCTAAAACACAATTTGGTTTCCGGAGAGGACGAAGCACTTATGACTGTTTAGGAATTCTGACAACTGATATTCGTATTGCATATTCAACAAATCAATACCTAACAGCTGCATTTCTAGACGTTTCTGGGGCGTATGATAATGTCGAAATTCATATACTCAGGCACAAAATGATAACGCTCAACATTCCGCCGTTATTGGTAAATTTTATTTCGAACATATTTTTTGAACGTACTATAATTTTGAAAACAGGTAATACAACATTGTCCAGGAAAACATGGAAAGGCCTCCCTCAGGGGTCTTCCCTTAGCCCGATATTATACAGTTTGTATACATATGACCTAGACACCATTTTTAATAAAGATATATCCATCCTCCAGTATGCTGACGACCTATTACTCTACACAATTAACCCATCTCTGCAAAATGCCACCAAAATTATGAACACCGGCCTTTCCAAATTGAACTTGTGGTTAGGGGATAATGGTCTCAGCCTCTCAACAAGTAAGAGTTCAGTATTAGTTTTTTGTAGAAACCGCTAACCTCCCTCTGTAAATATTGTGTATAATAACATACCATTAGCTGTCTGTACAACATTTAAGTTCCTTGGTGTCGTTTTAGACTCAAAAATGTCTGGACTTCAGCATTGTGATTATACAGTAGCAAAAGCTGAGAAAAACTTAAATATAATCCGTTGTTTATCTGGAGTAAGCTGGGGAGCACATCCAAGTTCATTACTCATGGTTTATAAGGCCATTATAAGAAGCGTCATGGATTATGGTTCAATATTTTTAGAACCTTGTTCTAAAAGTGGTTTCAGAAAATTTGATAGCGTTCAGTCAAAAGCACTCAAAGTTGTTTGCGGAGCCATGAAGAACAGTCCTAATAATGCAGTGCAAGTTGAAATGAATGATCCACCATATTCATTGAGACGACAATTCCTTGCGGATAGATACGTGTATAAGGCTATGCAAATTAAAGATCATCCTCTCAGTGACAGACTTCACTTATTGAATCAGCTAACTGAAAGACCGTTTTGGCTTCATAAACAACTTTCTTGCATTCTGTTAAGCTACAAGAAGTATCTAAATCTCAATTCACCAGTCTCACACAATCCAAGTCTTTTTCATACCAATTTCGAAGCTCTTGTCCAGACTGTACAGGTGGATACTGAAATAGGTTCAAAATGTGCTGATGAAATTACAGGTTCCATTTACTTTAATCATCTTACTGACGATCTGTGGCCTTTTTACAATCACGTCTACACAGATGCGTCGAAGCTTTCTTCAGAAGGATGTGTAGGTGTTAGCGCATATCAACCAAATCATAATGTACACACTAAAGTCAAACTTCCCCCTGAAACATCAGTTTACACCGGCGAATGCATAGCTATACTTAAAGCCCTTGAAATCATTTCACTCTTTAAACTCAGCAAAGCTGTCATATTTTCTGACAGTTTGAGTGCACTGCAAGCTATTCAGCGCTTTCCATTTCTCAAATACACTCATAACCCTATAATTTTTCAAATTCGGAAACTTTTGTTGGAATGCCAAAAACAGAACTATAACATCAATTTCGCATGGGTTAAAAGTCACATCGGGATTATTGGTAACGAAAAGGCCGACAAATATGCTAAAGAAGCTGTATCAGATGGAGATATGTACTCTTATTTCATATTATCGCAAGATTTGATGAATATGCCCAAAAAAGAACTTAATGAATTGTGGAATAAAACTTGGAACAAAGCTCCCATAAAAGGTTTTTACTACCTTAATATCAACAATAAAATTTTATCAAAACCTTGGTTTAATGTTCTGAAGTTAGGAAAACGAGCATCAACAATTATTACACGATTGAGATTGGGGCATGTGTGCACTCCAGCATTTTTATACAGAATTAAAAAAAGGGATAGTCCAATTTGCGATTGCGGTGAGGATATTGGTGACGTCAATCACATTTTCTTAGCTTGTAATAAACACTGTCGCGATGATCTGATAAACACTCTGTTGCATAAAAAGATTCCTCTGCCTACATCAATGAATACCTTACTATGTAATTTTGACACTGACATTTATAAAGCCTTGGCTTTTTTTATAAACTGCAATAATATTCGTATATAATTATAATATGTTGTATATATCTATTATATCTTGTACATTTATTTTGTATGTTTTACGAGTTTCACTTGTTTTTCAAAATTATATCGAATCCGTCTTTCAATGATACATAAGTTTCCCTAATTTTTACATAAACACTCGTATATGGCAATCCTCTCGTGGCCAAAACAAATTCTCTGAGCCAGCAAGAAAAACCCAGAGAGGAAATTGAAAGCTGAAAGAACAGAAAACACATTTGTCGATTGGCAAATTGCCTCACGGCCTCAAGCCAAAGAAGAAAGAATTGAATTGAATCTTTCAACACCCAAAACAAAAAACTATCAACAACAAAACTAACAACTATCAACAACAAAATATCCAAGAAAAAATCAAATTTTTTTTACTAAACTCTATTTCTGTTGTACCCAATGCCGTTCTAGGGTTTGAAGAAAAGTCGTCATTAATCATCACTACGGCTTACGTGCTGTTTAATACACAAAAACATAAAATTTGGTTGAACATTACATGCCACCAATGAAAATTATCAAAACACATTGATTTCATCACACATACATGGTACACGATGACAAATACAATTCCATTTCACTAGTTCTTCAATCTTTGTTCATTTTAATCCGTATCGATAGTTATTATAGCTCTCTCTCTCTGATGGTGCCTCTCCGACTAACGAAGGTTGGCAGTCACTTCGGCAAATTTAGTCCGATCCCTGGCGAGATGGAACAACTCGGCGGCGCTCTTGATTCCCGTCCACTCTCGTATGTTGCGGAGCCACGACTTTTTCCTTCGTCCAACACCTCTTCTTCCGGCTATCTTGCCCATCATAATAAGTTGCAGCAAGTCATATCTTTCATGTCTTAAAACATGTCCGAGATATGCAACTTTTCTTTTTTTGACAGTCTGCAGTAGCTCTGGCTGAGAACGGTTTATTCGACGAAGTACTTCTACATTTGAGACCTTCTGAGTCCAGCTAATGGCTAGAATACGCCTATAAGCCCACATTTCAAATGCTCCTATTCGTCGGCATAGATCTTCTGTCAGAGTCCAAGACTCGCAGCCGTAGAGGATGACTGGCCAAATGTAACACTGAAGTAGGCGTATCCTTAGGGCAATTTTAAGACCTTTATTAGAGTACCCGCCACATAAGGTGGCAGTTGGAGGCGTCGCCACAGTCGCGTAATCCAGTGTTGCCAGTAAACACGCCAAAACTAGCACTCACTGTGCCATACGGCTCGATACATTATATTGAGGTTTCATTTGTAACGATCTTTGGTTGCAGAGCTATAAACTTAAATAAAACAAATTAATATACCAAAGTCAAAAGTCAAAATATTTTTATTCAAAATAGGCCCTATCATAAGCTCTCTTTGAAAGTTATTTTATGATCTAAGTACAAATTAAAAAAACTATATATTGACAAAAGGAATATATATGAGTGAAGTGGAAGGGCGGTTACGTAGGGGCCGGCCTAATAAGACATATATGTAACAGTCAGATAGACGCTATATTGAAAAAAGGTGACGTTAGGAGTACCTATAACCGCCGAGAGTGTATTAGAGAATGTATGAATGTCAATGAAGCGAAAGTGGTCTGTCAGGATCGGGACAAATGGGGATCCGTGATCTCTGCCTACCCCTCTACAGGGAATCAGGCGTGATGTGTATGTATGTATGTAAAAAAACTATTTCAAACATGGCACTGAGCATTGTCTTTACATATTTTTACCGAGGTTAGTTCACCAACCATTTCGGCTGCTCAAGATGCCACGTCATGAAGACCACGACCGCTCTGATAAGAGCGTAACGATTGAGAAGAAGAAGTTCAGCGGAGACCCTTGGAGAAGAACTAACAAGAAACTCCAGAAATCAATTTATTATAATCACCCTTAACAAACATAAAAATTACAAAGAGTGGGCAAAAAACACAACGCTGGTAATACTAAATTTACCTTTCATACAAAATAACACGCAATGGCGGAAACGTCAAATTTAGTTCCAAGTTTGGCTACTGCCACCTTATGTGGCGGGTACTCTATAGCTAATAACAAATAATTTCAAAACTTTTTATCATTTTGCGAATTCCGTTATTACATACATACATAAACAATTCAATTCAACAATTCAATACAACAATTCAACATTGAGTAATTTTATTAACTTTTTAATTTAATGGTCTGATTACATGTCTTAAAAAGTACATGATATTATTAGTGATAAAATAGTACATAACACTTAAGTGAAATAAACAATTTTATTATTCTTGATTTACTTTTCATTGTTTATTCTTCATCTCATGTACATTTATTAATTAGTCATACAAAATATTTAAATATTCAGACTCGCAGTAAGTCGAAAGTATAAAATGTATTTATTTATTTTATTTTTATTTCAACAATGCTATGGTTTATATTGTAAGTTTTTATTGTATAGTTTTGTATTTCTTAAGATTTGGCTGTATGGCTTATGTATATTTGCCTTTACTTTGTGTGTAAGTAAATAAAATAATAAAATAATGCTATGGCGGTTAAAAAAATTGTTGTTTGTTTTTCGTCTGAATTTATAATTTTATGTTAAATTGCTATTTCATAGTACAATAATGGTGGATGATGTTTATTATGATGTGAAAGTAAAACATGGTTCAGTTATGCGAATGTAAATTCATACTTTAGTGGAAATGAAATTAATTACTGAAGTGTTTTCAAGGTTATAATTATCAAACAACACAGAAATTTTAATGGAATCAAATGTTTTAAAGAACTTATCAAAGCTTAAACTAAAGTGAGATTCATTATTAACCAGCATTGAGTAATCACGCGATTAAATGAAGTACAATCCATAACGGGGTAATGTTTATGTTGTGTTATTGTGTGCAGTGATGATTATTTGGATTAAATAAAAGAATAGTGCGTAACATTGTCGGAATTAATGTTTAAAGGAAACCACTTGAGTATGCTCTATTGGCTTCCTGACCTGTGAAAACACTGTGTCAATAATGAAAAAAGTTTCATTCAAGATGCTATCCTGGTCCACAAACACCAGAGTACCATAGATAATAACATAGAATGTAACCTAGCAATTTATGAATGAACATGACCTTGGTAAGTAGTACGTTAATAGGGTAGCCATATGTTATGAAAAATTTAAAATGCAAATCCAAAAAAAATTGTCCAAAATTTCCAAAAATTTCCTCTCCTTTTTATTATGAAAATGGGTTCTATAGGTGCTACTAATAGCCAGGTTAAAATATTGCCAGTGATGAATCTGTCACCCTGTATTTTGAAATCTAAAGCGATGACCTATTGTTTTTATTAGTGTATTTTATGCAGTTTGATGGGGACTATCTAATGCTAAGCTAATCTAATCTAATGAAAGATTTGGAATTTTATCTTTTTATTTGAAAGAATTAGAACTATTATAAAATTTCGAGGGTAGTTCAAAATTTTAATTTGAAGTTTTAGTAAGAATATTAGCATTGTATAAGAAAGACCATATTTTATTCAACCCATTTACACCATTTGATAATAAATTTAAGTGCATTTAATATTTTATTTTATTTGTTATAAAGGTTTTAAGTGTTTTTAATTAATAAAAACGAGAGGGTAGTTTTAAATTTAAATTTGTTTTCATATTCGCGTAGCATTAATAGAGACCTATCAATTGAGTCCAAGCTCAGTGATATTCTAATAGGTATTAAATGTTTTGAACTTGTAGCAGCCATTTTGGCCGCCATTTTGAATGTTTTAATAGAGATTATCTCAGCACTTGTTGGACCTAGAAAGCTGCGGTTTTCTTTGTTGACTTATTGTATTATTTAGGAACCTATTGAACTTTGATTTAGATTTGTTACATGTATCATTTATGATTTTACATGTTTGTAGCATAGTTTTGTTTAGAATTATATAAGTTAGTGAAACCTTCGTCAATATACAAGTGTAATATATGTTCAGTTGACCTGCTTTTTGTAAGAGCTTTTTAACGAACCCAAACACGTTAGGGTTTGATTAATATCGACGGATCTTGTATTTTGGCGGCCATTTTGGACGCCATCTTGGAATTTTAAAACGTCTGTATCTCGGGACCTACTGATCGTAGAGGCTTGCGGTTTTTGGCACAGACATAACCATTTCGAGCTTAATGTTTATAACTCAAATACACTGGTATTTTGAAATTGTTTATTTTTAATATCCTAAATTATTATATACTTTATTTTATCTTTAGGACTTAAAATTATTTAGTACATATTTACAACTTATACAATTGAAACTAATTAATTTTATTTACAGGTAAATATATTATTATACACATTACTTACCGTCTGTGACGCATCCCTCCAATAGTGAATATGTTCGGTATCAGGTCTCCAGTTCAGAAGGAAGGCGATAAGGCCTCCAAGGCGCGTCGATCGCCCGAGCGGAAGGCGGAGAGACCTTCAGCAGTGAGGCGCAGCGTCGGCGAGTGGGAGGCTGTGCAGTCAGGGGCGCTGGTCTCCAGGGCAGCAGGGGGTGAGCGGGTGTTGGGAGGCCCAGCTGTCCCCAAGGGAACAGGGGCGCGTCCCGGCTCACGACAGTCTGAAAAAGGAAACAGATTAGCTGAAGCACAGACATATTTGACAAGAGTTCAGCAACACCTAAATGACTCTAGGTACTTAAAGACGGAGATTAAAAAAGCAGTAGCAGAGGCTCTGGACCAGATATACGGACTGCTTAAAGAATCGGAAGAAGAACACAAGTTGAAGAAAAAGTTAAGAAAAGAGTCAGGCGAAAGGGACGAAGAAGATACAAAGGGGCTTGAGTTGATGCTATAGATGGATGAACACGTCAGGCAGCTATAGACAAGTGAAAAAAGGATGCAAATGTTGCAGGATTCATTGGACAGGTGTGCCATGCGAGTGGCGGCGAGCTATGCCGGTGTGGTGGCCGCGGGTCCAGCCGGACCACCTTTGGGACGTGGCGCCCTGCATTCGCTCGTCGTGACTTCCCGGAACGAACAGGAGACCGGAGAAGAAGTTCTTAGTAAAATCAGGGAAGTGGTAAATGCCAAAGATGGGTGGGTTAAGGTAGAAAAAGTGAGAAAAGCAAAAGACAGAAAAATAATCTTGGGATGTAAGAGCAAAGAAGAAAGGGAGAAGGTCAAAGAAAGATTGGGAAAAGCTGAACAACTAAATGTGGAGGACATGAAGAACAGAAATCCGCTTGTCCGTTTGAAGGATGTCCTCGCCTACAATGACGACGAGGGGATAGTGGGAGCCGTGCGCAAGCAAAATGAGGAGCTTTTTAAGGATCTGGATAAGGAGGCGAGCCAAATCCGAGTAAAATTCAGAAAAAGGGCTCGTAATCCTCAAACAGCTCATGTCATCCTTG
Organism: Leucoptera coffeella; assembly: GCA_030578115.1. Lineage (NCBI taxonomy): Eukaryota > Metazoa > Arthropoda > Insecta > Lepidoptera > Lyonetiidae > Leucoptera > Leucoptera coffeella. The sequence continues at coordinate 174,587 of JAMBLF010000393.1, forward strand.
AGGTGTCGCCGGCTGTCTGGGAGAGGATGACTGCGGCTGGACAGCTGCATGTGGATCTCCAGTGGGTCCGGGTGGTCTACCAGTCGCCCCTGGTTCAGTGCTCGCGCTGCCTGGCCTACGGGCATAGCGGGAAGTTCTGCAAGGAGGACGCGGCTGTTTGCTGTCACTTGGGCGGTCCACACCTTGCGACTGTCTGTGAGGATAGGATGGCGAGATTACCTCCAACCTGCAAGAACTGCGTTAGGGCGAAGCTGCATGATGACGGGCATAACGCGTTCAGCGAAGAGTGTCCGGTGAGGAGGCGCTGGGAAGTGCTGGCTCGGTCTGCAGTGGCGTACTGCTAAGGGCGTCCTCGGCGGCGATCCAAGCTACGGGGTGATCCAGGCCAATCTGCAAAGAAAAAAGATCGCTTTAGAAGAACTGCTGATAGAGGCAGGGACAAGAAAAACATCTGTGGCTTTGGTTCAAGAACTTTATGTGGGAGGGATAGGCAGGATAAGGGATTATTCTGGAATGCGGGTGTTTCAGGGTGCCGGAAAGGGAGTCGTGAAAGCAGCTATTGTGGTGTTTGACGCTGGTCTCGATGTGATCCAATACCCCCAATACACGACAAATAATATTGTAGTGATCAGGATACGAACAAAAGCGTGGGAGATTGTTCTAGTTTCCGTTTATTTTGAGCCTGACCGGCCCCTCGCACTATACCTGCAGCAACTGACGGGAGTGGTAAACGGAATGAAACATAGAAAAATATTAATAGGAGGAGATGTAAACGCAGCTAACCAGAGGTGGGGAAGCGCGAGGACTAATTCCAGAGGAGAAGAGGTGATGGGAGTGGTGGGGGAGATGGGTTTGCACGTTTTGAACAGGGGTGAGGTTCCTACGTTTGACACGGTTAGGGGAGGGAAAAGATACTGCAGTCACGTTGATATAACTGCAACATCAATCGATCTGCTGCCTCTGGTGGAGAACTGGACTGTAGACGAGGGTCTCACGAGCTCCGATCACAACACGATCACATTTGACCTGAGATTACGCATATCCAGCGGTTTCAAAGTTGTACGGACTACAAGAGTGTTTAACACTAAAAAAGCAGACTGGACTGCTTTCAATGACACACTCAATCAAATGAAAACCGAATACGGAGCAACTCAGGCTAATATTGACAGGATAGAGCACCATCAAGACATAGATGTAATGGTGGATAGAACCCAGAAAGCCATATACGCTGCAAGCGAAGCATCCATCCCACTAAAGAAAAGTAGCACTAGACTTACCATGGCGTGGTGGCCCGGGGAACTCGCCGATATGAAGAGGGGCGTCGCTACCAGGAGGCGCAGGATTCGATCGGCTGCTCCCGTTCGCAGGTCGGCTGTAGTGAGCGAATACTTGAAACATAAGGAAGCAAACGAATTAGCAGTGGTGAGGGCTCAGACAGAGAGTTGGAAAAGTTTTTGCCTGAAACAGGACAGGGAAGGAGTATGGGAAGGCATCTATAGGACTAGGGTAATGGGTAGGACAAGGACTAGGGATGAGGATCTGCCTATGGAAAGGGATGGCAAGGTTCTGGACGAGGAGGAATCGGTAAGGTATCTGGCCGAAACTTAAAACATAAGTCTTAAATGAACATACCAAGGGGCTAGTTTAATTGGTGTAATAATGTCCAAATATTATTATTATTATTAAAATAAGTACGTTTACAGCCGATCTTTACAGCACTATAATCCAAATACATATGTAGTTTTACAAATCCGGTGACCCTTCGGAGTCAGTAAATAAGAGGTTAGGTAGTTGCATACCTACATACATACATAATGTAATATCATTACAAACACTGGCAAGCTTGAATTTATTTTGTTTTGCATTGTTTGCCATCTGGATTTGGGTGAGAATATCAGTTTATACGTTGCATCGTATGGAAACGATACGTACTTCTTGACTGTCTGCAATTTACACGCCGCGTCGACATGATCAAAACTATCTGTCACGTTCGATAGGGAATATCTGGTAAGAAGTCGGTCTGGAGTGTCGAAAAACCATCACAATGTTTATTTTATGGTAGATAGTTAATGTATGTTATATTTAGCCATTAATAAATTTTTCTTTCAATCGATACACTATTTCGTTTACATACAACTCTATTATTAATATATAACTCCCGTAAACGTGTCGCGATGTTTTGAAATTCGCGCCTTTTTATTTCATATTCCGGCCGGCCACTAAAAACATCCCTGACCCGCGCGGTATTCAGCGCCGCTGCGCTTGAAATGTCCGATTTATATATATACAATACACAATGGTTATTTCTTCAAATCATTACGAGAAGAGTTATGCAGCAGGTAATTTTAATATATTTCTTGACTTTTCAGATATACAGTGGAGGTCGCAGACTTCGACTTTGGTCAGCAAACGCACTTCGATTACTAAACATTCAAGGAGAGACTGAACGATAGCTTTAGAAGCGCATTTAACTTTAGGCGTAGCGATGACGATACGGAGCCCCTAACGAACGGCAGTCGTTATCAAACATTGTGATCGATCAGCCTATAGCAGTCCACTGCTGGACAAAGGCCTCCTCAAGGGTACGCCACAAAACACGGTCACTCGTGGCCCATTGTGATCAAATTGTATTTAATGTTTTAAAGGTGACACATTTCGTTAATGGTATATTAATTTTATTTTCTTACTAAACTTAATCTCTTAGGATTGAAAGTAATCCATAATATTAATTGGATCTTCGATAGACTGTTTACATTGATGCTTTAGAGTGGCTGAAAGTTGTGTTATATAATATTAAGTAATATTTGTGGGATAATGAAATATTAAAAAATATGAAACTTTTGTTATAACTTGTAAGTTCCGGAACGACCTAAATTGGTCAAGACACCGTGAACATGCGTATAGATTTTATTTCTTAGCATTCCATATATAAGCAACTATTATGTATGGATTTTTAGTGTTAGTGTAGTCATAATTTTACGTTTATCATCTTCCGTAACCGATTTGCCCATATACCAGTATTTTGGTTCTTTACTTACTCCTGGCTTAGAATTTTACTGCAGAAATAAGTCATGTTTTGTGATATATTAGATGTAATCGAAATCTTTTTTAATATTACGTTGAAATATGTATATTGTAAATGAACATTGTATTTCTAATTAGATTTTAATAGACGCATCGTTATTATGTTTGCTGTTTTATTTGCTTCCGCAACTGGATGAATATACTTGTATATTGATGATATACATAACATACACACTTTCATTATCTATTTAGTGTGTCTGACTGGCTATAATAATAAATTTATTCAGATACATGGGATATGCATACAGGCAATTATCGCAGCTATGTTTTAGTGCTTTTAAATAACTGATATTTTACAATTTAAAATATCTTATTATCAGTTAAACTATCTAAGGCTCTGTGTTATCGAGGGTTTGGTATGCAAGTATTTTACCTTGCTATAGCTATTTCATTTTGGAATTCATAATTTGTGAGTTTCGCATGGTATGTAGGTTAGTAATAAAATTTAAATATTCTTTGTTTTTCAGAACGTTATGAATCTACAAAGTATGAAGGTATTTGTAAAAGGCGATAAAAGTAATTCTTGCTAACACATATTTCTGAAAAAGAATGTTGTATATTTTTAAACATATTACTTACTCCTCACAGAGGTGTAGGCAGAAGTCACATATTCACATTTTTTTCGACCCTGCAATAACACTTAAATGTTTGGATACACAGGGATGAATTGTTGATTGACGGAAGGTATACCGGGTGCTTCAAAAAAATGTATACACACTTTAAACTACCACTAAATTTCTTCTTGTGGGCACAGTAAAAGATGAGGTGTACAAACGTAAACCACGTAACCTAGACATTTTTTGGAATGAGATTCAAGCAGTGTGTAGAGAAATCTCATTGGACGTTTTGATACTATGTACAGAATCTGTGGTGACTCGTACTCAGAATTGTATTGATGCTGCAGGTCACCAATTTGAACAGTATTAACATTTGTTATTTATGTTTCATCTATTTTCCTGATATTTAACTTTGTAGAATGGCAAATAAATTTTCTATGGAAGTTCAAAGTGTGTATACATTTTTTTTAAGCACTTCGTACATTTGGATGAGTAGGAAGGGCGGTTACGGTACGGGTTGTTCCCCTTATAAGACGAATAAGACTCAAATCCATGACATACTAACAAAGGGTGACGTTAGAGATACGTTAGAAGTACCTATGATCGCCGATATGTATGTCCCCTACTTTCTCTCAGGCCACAAATGTAAGTTTCATAAGAGTAACTCCAGCACATGGAGTAATTAATAAAAGGGTGGGCCTTATACAATATTTTATGGAAACTAGCATGGCATCACGCGGGGTGAAACAAGGTTTGCGGGATGGAGGGGAGATATTACAATTAAAACACGGCATTTTGTGCGACAAAACATAGGTATCTTCTTTCTACTACACATTTTTAGACTCCGCACCAATAAAAACACACCATTTTAGACTCCGCACCGCGTAACGGGGACCGCGCCGGGTCACCTTTATATTTGGTTCGTGCTCCAGCATCGGTGCTTCTTCAAGCCATTCTCAATCTATTATTAAGTATGCTATGAACTCGTAATTAGGTTATGATCTCTTGTATGGTTTTTGATACACTATTTCTGGAATAATACGGTGAGGGAAAACATCGTAAGGTCCTGAACCTGGACATCGTAAGGCAACCTACAATATTTAGTGCTTGCAATGGCGACATCGAGATCGCTTCTCGTTTGGTGGAGGCCAGCGGGGACTCAAGGGTTGGTGCGTATTTTGTTCAGCGCATTAGCATAGCTGTGCAACGGGGAAATACCACCAGCCTTATTCGGACACTTCCTACCACTGCCAGTGACTTGCAGATATATTTTATTTGTAAATATATTTAGCTTTAAGATTTTATTTTATAATAGGTTATATTAATCTTTATTTATTTAGTACTTATGATATTAATTTGATGTATTACTTCATGTAAATAAAATTTAGTACTAAATACTTAAAATGTGGCAAGTAATTTGATAATTCGAGCAATATCAAATAACTTGCCACATTTTTATTTCAGAAGTTTTCAATACATGAAACATAGATGGCACTGTAATTATAATTTGATTTTTATATTATATTCTTCGCTCCTATTAGTAGCAGGGTGATGTTATATAGCCTAAAGCCTTCCTCAATAAATGTTCTATCTAACATTAAAAGAAGTTTTTAATTCGAACCAGTAGTTTCTGAGATTAGCGCGTTCAAACGAACAAAAAAACAAACTCTTCAGCTTTATAATATTAGTATAGATTACTTGTCATAATGCACTTGGTAGCTTATGACATGCGCAGAACATGATAGCTGAAAATTTCTGTACAAAGTTCTTTTAATTATCTATGTTTCTTATAAATTTCCAGAAGATTCATTTGCGCTATTTGACGATCATGCAGAAGGATAATATTGTGCGATGTAAGCATTAATGTATGTTCGTTATTGTTACGAATTATTGAAATTAAACATAGATTGTTTTCATACAATATTTAATACAAACGCATTTTGTATATTAATATACATGTCTTTGTTTTTCTCGACTGAATTATTTATCGTTTGTGAATGGTTACATGTTTGATATGTATTATATCAAAACTATAATTTCTCAAGATTACTTACTTCGCTATTTAAAAACTACATATTCCATTAAGCAAATCATAGAAGGGGTTCGCCGGCTACGACGGAACGTTCGATGCCGCAGTGATTTTCTCCACGCAGGATCTTGAAATATCCATTGTCGCCCCAGTCGCTGTTCCACGAATTGGCGATCAACCAGTACTTACTGCCGTTCTCGACGCCCCAGCCTAATATCTTAATTGCGTGCCCCCCTTGTTCCTTGCCGTCGGTGTGCTTGTACACCCCACTTTTGTAACTATACAGATCAGCAAACACCGTGAAACTACCTTCAACCGGCCCGTTCTTGAAAAGCTCCGCCTTGATTTGATCCTCACTTGAGTAAATCCCATAAATACGCTTGGCGTAGTTTTTATCCTTATTATAGTCCACATTGTAGCCTGCTTCGCATTTCTTGTAACATTTAGGAGTAGGCACTAGACCCTGGCAGGGCATTCTGTTACCGTGCATGTGATGCTCGCAAGGAGGGATTTCGTATGGCCGGCACCCTTGAGACGAGTTGTAATTTCCTCCGGAGACGATGCCGATTTTTTTCCAATATTCCCAGGCGGCACCATTAAAACCGCCGTCACAGCCGGAACCGTGTCCGCAACAAGTCACTAAGTCTTCGGCTGATAGATGCACGTGCTTGGTTGCATTTGAGTAGATGCAAATGCGGTCAGTCATGGCTTCTACGGCTCCGAAGGCCCAGCAGCTACCACAGGATCCCTGGTCTCTGATCTCGTTGAGAGTGGGGCAGTCTGGCCATTTGTCTCTTGGGTCAAAACTTTCCGGTAGGTTGTCAGTTACTTCTGGTCCATGCCAAATCTTTTCCAGTTTGGACAAGTGATCATCGTGCAATGATCCGACCAGTTTCTTGAAAGCTCTGAAGGTACTGGATGCGCAGTAGTATCCCAAGAACATGTAGTCAATCTCCGCCTGCCAAATTACGCTTAAGTGTATACTTGCGAAACGATTGCTCTGCTGCAATAATTTAAAATACGTAATTTTCACAGATTCTAATTCATGCTTATTAGCACTTGAAAATTTGTACAGTAATAACCCTCTAATACCAGTCGTCTATGATGCGTCAACAAAGTTAGCAGCTCAGTGAAAGTTGAAAATACAAATAATTATTTTCGGCTGAATATTTAGTCAATTGTGATGCCAAACTGGCTAAATATGTTCGCTTTGCGATTATATTTGGATCCTCAACTGGAACAAACCGAAGAACAAGGAAGAGAAGAATTCGAGCTTCGATTTCGTTTTTCTTCGATTGTAGCGGCTGGCGGCGTTGGTGTAACCATGGCAATGGAATAACAAGAAGTTTAAACGCCGTGGCATCAGTGTTTGTACTTTAGCCGGCATAACCTTAGTGGTGAATGGCTTAATAAAGAATTAAAAAAAACCCTTAATACAATTTATCCAGGAGGGAATTCAAGAGTTGCTACAAAAAGGCACCAAAGGATTACTGGCAATGAGCAACCAGACGCAGACGCAACCTTCGTGACTGCATCGAATTTCACGTCTCTACCGTACTAGACTTGAAGAGATTCTTTAGAAAGTCCGTCAAAAAGCTGTGGGATAATTTTTAGACAGAACATGATAAGTCCTCACTTTTGTTTGAGATGAGGGAATAATTTTTTTTAACAAATTAACAATAGGAGAGATTAAGTAGTTCTAAGCAGGTTTAGGATCGGCCATAGTAATTTATCACACATACATACATAACATTACAAAGTCTGATAGGAATTTATGTGACTGTGGTCAGAACGCTACTGTCAAACATTTGCTAATTGAATGTCAATTATATGAACCTGTAAGGGATAGTTTAGACCTCCCTAGAGACATTAAACAATGTTTAAATAAGGAGTACAAGAAACCACTGCAATTTTATGTGAAACACCAGTTATCTACACCGAATTGAATCAACCCATAGAAAAGAAATATTATTAATCCATAAAATATATTATGTTACAGTTAAGTAATAATTGTAAATTAAGTTAAGGGTATTGTTCGCAGAAATGAGCGAAACGAGTGTTTTCATTTTTCAGTTTAAACCTATTTAGAACTTACTGACACCTATCATACTTTCAAGGTAGCATAATGAAAGACTGAAATTGATGACTGAAGTAGTTTCAAGAGTTAAATATCAATAATTACGTAAATATAAACGCATAAAGTTGATAAAAAATCAGAAAAATGGCGCAAACAGGGTTTTGTATTTTTTCGTTTATCTCGTCACGAAGTAAGATCTGAAATCAAAATATACAATAATGGGTTCTCTAAATACTAAATAATTTGACTAAAAACATATTAGGTCCTGTTTTATTCATAATACTGCAGTTTTCGTAAGTATAAAACGCCCAATTTTGGGCCGCCATCTGTTTCATACATTTTTATATGGACAGCTAACGCGTCCGCCGCGAGTCGCTAGTTTCAATAGATCGCGTTCAGAATTTGGCGAATGCCAGCGTGGGGAGCACGTCCATTTTGTTGGCGATCACAGCTAAACCGCTAGATAATCACACGAGATCAGTTATTTCTTAGTTCAATAAGTGAAATTTGGAAAACAATGTGTAATCACTTTGATGTTTGAGGTTATTGCTTATTATATTACAAGCGATTTTTTTCTTTCGAAGGGAACTGCTAAAGTTGATTTATTCTACATGTATATTTTAAGAAGTATTTTACTTGATGCGACGCCATATTTGATATAAATTTATTCTTGCGTCATTTATGCCTATGACAGGTATGTCAGACATGATATGAAAAAATCATGATAATTAATGTAAATAATTTTGATTTACCGCTTGATGTTTCGGATATTATGATAAGAAGTTCAGAATATACATACATGATACCTACTGACATCACTTCAGCTTTCTTCCCAGTAGGTAGGCAACAATTAGTGAACCCCAGGATAGGTTGTTTATGGTGTGTATATTTCTTAGAAAACACTATTCGACATGTTCTGAAAAAAGATTTATAATAAGATTTATTAACTACAATAAGCTTATAAAACAGTATTTCATGTCCCTACAAAGATTTTTTTGAGTTATGCCTTATTAGTATGATAAAAAAATGAGATACTTCCTATTACCATTAAATTAAACTAGATTTTCGAAGTAATATTATAGTATCTTTATTCATCAAAACTAACAGTTTTAAACAAATTTGTCAAAAATAAAACAAATCTTAAACTCTGGAAACTAACAAAACATCTCTTAGCAGCGAAACATTTTTCCTTACTTAATAACAGCTTACTTAGGCTAATATTTTTCACAGCACTTGTAGGAACTCTTAATTGGTATCTTTAAAAATCAAAAATTTTAATCATCATTTCAAACATAAACAAATCTTAAACTCAGGAAAATAACAAAACTTCTCTCAGCAGCTAAATATTTTCCCTTATTATATAAAAGCTTACTTAGGTTTTATTTCAGTCTTGACATGTAGGTATACTTAAATTTAACGGTAGGTAATTATCTAACTTGGCTCTCATAGGCACAAATTAAGTTTCAGTCTTTGGTAAATTATCGAAAAAAATTGTGGCAATCTCTTGGCCCTTTCAAATCTTGAAGATCTTTCCATTTCCTGTCTTTGATCGGTAATCTGTCTGTGTACATGGGATTAATACTGAATACTCCAGATTTGCTCCTCACTGGTAAATCTTTCAATTGGTCAGAAAAAAACAGTTTGTACTTTATTGTACCATCAGGGCTATATTGAAGCTGGCGGATGTCAGTAACAGTGGGGTCACCAGCTTTTTTTCCAGGTCTTATAGAAGTGTATCGTTGCAGAGATGCATAATTCTTAAAAAACTCGTGCCCAAGTTGTTTGGCTTCATATTTAGGAGTTTTCTGTTTTGCGTTTTTGGTCAGTGTCACATAGTCATGAGGTAAGTAAATATCCGTTTTTTTAAGTTTGATCTCTATAACAGAATGTACTGAGTCACACTCTATCTGAGTGTGTCCCTTTTCTAGATATTTTTGAGTAATACTTAGACTCTCTTTTACTGATAAATCCAGCAGGGCGTTTGACATGATAGAATTACGGTTCTGGGCAGTACATCCGTCGCTAAACACAACAAGAGGTATAGATTTCGGGACCTTCTCTCTAATATAGTGTACTAAGCAGGAAGCGAAATTTGATGCCTGTAGCTCGCCTTCAGATTCATCCCACCAGTAACAAGTGGCTTCATGAGTTGCCAAATTATAAATCGTGTAGTTGTGACAGCAAAGCTTCGTTTTATAATAGATAGCACTAGCTTCAACTTTAGGACAGACTTTTACGCTTTGTAGGTCTACAGTCAGAAGAGAAATAATGTATGAAATAATGAGTTATGCTATATTCGCACGCCGAATCACGGGCCGCAAATTGCGACGTATTGCGTCAAAATCGTTTATCTCGCTTTTTTCCATACAAAGTGTTCTAAGAAATGAAAGATATGTATGTATGTATACACACACATTTACATAATTATATATTATGCATAATGACCGTGACCGAATTCAGGGTAGTCAGAGTTTGAGTATGCATTTGTGATGCTCGAAATCATAAATATACATTTGGGATACTCTTTGGCATCTTGAATTAGAGTTTTTAGCGTACTGCAGAATAGGTTATACCGGACAGATATACGGAAAGAACGGCAGCCAGTTAGATTTTGTTTTTTTTACGACTCAGACCTGTGACTCAGACTCATCTCTCTCAAGAAGGGTAGACCGCGGAGCAATTTTTTAGAGACAAATTGCTATCGAAATCCGAATTCGGTCACTAGGCTCTCATAGCGGTATTGGAGGTCGCACCAAAAAAAATGTATAATTATTATACATATCCTGCTGCTCAAAATTTTGCTCAGTATTGTTTGCCTCGGCAAACTTTACGCATAAATCGAATATTTGAAGTTCTTTTTCAGCTCAAAACCATACGAAAATACAAGCGCATTACTAGGCTCACAGACTCCTACAGGAGGTCGGGTTAGGGTACTCACTCAAGTACGTTCCAAAACACTATTTCTTATTGTTACTATAAAATTACAATTATTTACCACAAGTGATTTATTATTTAAATATTGATTACTTTTATATATTTATGACTACAATGTTTTTAATATATATTAATAAATAATAAGTTGTTGAATAATCTGATTATAATTTATTAGTGTTTGTTTCGTTTACAACTCAATTGATACACGGAACGTGCATCCGCCATGACAATAAAGTTTGTTATGATTTTGTTATATCAAGTTTGATGTGATTTATTTCAGTGTTTTTGAAACTATCGTAGTGTGGAACCTGTTTATATCGCAAACATAAATAACATTACATAAAATATCCCCTATTATCCCGCCGCATTGCTTTGTGAATCGATATTTATAGAAAAATGCTTCATGCATAAGAATTTACAAATGAAATAACAACAATTTATCTGCAAGAAATCTAATTCATCATACTGATTTGATATTGACTTATATTAACTTTGATTTTAACTTATTTTAGATATAAAAACATTCTTGGCCAAACAGAAAGGTAACCTCAAAAGTATTTATCCCAGAGATAAACAAGGGGCTGCCATTGTTTTACACGGACTTGTTTCTAGAACAAAACATCGACTTTGTTTTGGAATAAGGTGGTAGGTATCTGTAAGAACATACACACATCAACATGGTCTAGGGATATTTAACTCAAACCTAAATAACTAAAATTATACTACCTTTTAGTTAAGACACCTGTATCTGTAGTATTATATCATCTGTGCCTGTATATTAAATTAAACCTTGATTATTAGCCTATCTGATTAAATGAAAATATTTTAGTGAAAGTTGTAATTTAAAAAAATCTAGAACAAGAGAAAAACCTCTGATAAAACTTCAAACTAAACTTTATTTTTAAAACATTAAAACTTCAACATAACATATTTTACTTTTTTTTACTAAAATCGTGTTCCACTGAAAATCAATAATGTGTAGATCTTCCTAAGACATTCCTGACACATCTGCAGGGGTTCGGCATGCTTAAAACAAGGGTGTCAATATCCCGTTGTGGAATATTGTCCCAAGTCCTGCTAAGATGCAAGAAAAGATGGTTTTCACTGACAATATCTTCTGGGAAATATCTTAGAGCTCTTCTCTGAAGCATATCCCAGGCATGCTCAATAGGATTTAAGTCTGGAGATTGCGCAGGCCAGTCTAAAGCCTGGACATTGTGCTGTTGTAACCAAGTTGTAACGATACGCGCAGATAATTTGTCATCTTATTTTTTTCTTTAAGGCCAGTATTAAATCTAAATTGTTATTAATTAAATTTAAATCTAATTCATGATACTGATTTGATATTGACTTATATTAGCGTTGATTTTAACTTATTTTAGATGAGTGAGGGGGCAGTGACGGAACGCTGGACAAGGTTACTCGCTAAAAATAGAACTCATTTCCATACACAGGAAATAACTTACACTAATCAGTAGATGTCCATACCTAGTCACTAATCAAAGTGTAATGTAACCTTAATATGAGCATTTATAAAATTAAATAATAGGTACCTATTATTACAAACAATATTTTAGTGCAGTAACCATTACTTACATACATTATAGACTATAACTAAATTTATAGTATACTTATTTCAGGAGCTTATGTAAGTAGTAAATTGTATATCAATACACAATGTGTGTTTGCAAATTTTAACACCTGCAGAGAAAAAAAGAAAGAAACTTTATTCACTACGTTAACAAAACACAAACATGGAAAAAATATAGGTATGTAAAAAACCATTGATACAGTGAAAAGGTGCTGCCTCAGTATACGATGCAGCTAGGCTGCAATCACTGGTCCTCCGGCAGCACCCAATTCGGAAACCGTCACAAGCTGCATAATATAATAAATAACAAACATACACAAAATAACTAATTTATAATATACAAATATAATACAAGTTCGGCTGTAGCCCAGTGGCTAAGAACTCGGACTTCGTATGAGAAAGGTCCTAGGTTCGAATCCCGACTCTAGCATGTACCAATGAATGAAATTTAAATATTTGTTTATAATTTACGTATATAATTTACAGTCGCTAACGGTCAGGAAAAACATCGTGAGGAAACCTGCCTATCCCTCAGGATAGGTAATAGTCAATGCCTATATACGGCGATACGGTTCATTACCTATCACGTTGGGTGTTGTCTATCTAGTGAGACGCGTGCTTCGAATGACCCATACCTAACATGCCTTCGAAATTTCGGAGATGTGCATTCAAGCCTCAGACTACCACGCCATAATAAAAAAAGGAGTGTGTATACACAAATCGTGAAGCGTATGTATGTATATAATACGCATACATAAAATTAATACACTATAATTCATAATCATACTTCGGGCAACATAAACAAGAACATATATATATATATATATATATATTATAGACATGTAGATAGATATAGGCACACACATAGAAAGAAAAATATATAACTATGGTATTTGCACTGACAAGGTGAGACATTGATAGGAGTTAGGGTAAGGATTTTTGTTGTTCGAGAAGACAAGCCTTATACCTAAGGTAGAAAGCTCCCCTAGAAGCAACCTCGCGAAAAGGTGGAGGTATTTCATTCCAGCATTTGGACGCAGAGGTACTTACATCTGGTGCTAGTTTCTATACCAAAGAGCAATTACAAAGGTTCGTGGTCTAAACCATATTTAAACGTAAAAGAATAGCTGACAGTTACAGATTCCGAGAGCTAATAATCATCTTACTACTTTCATTTTAAATACGCCAGACTGTTACTATATCAAATTAACAAATAATAAAATAGGTAGGTACGCTTTGTGAGGTAAGGTGTATGTGTTTTGAGTATGCCGAGAAGACACATCATCGTGACAAAACAACAAGCAACAAGACAATTTCAATGCATATAATTAAATCGTAGTTACTAAAGTATCTGAAAACTATCTACGAGTGCGCAGTGTTTATAGTTTTATAATCCTGAATAGGTACAAAATACTGTGCTCACATTACGTCGCTGCCGCCGACCCCGATTGATATGGCTACGTCACATCCCACATCCCTTTCGGGGTAGTCAGATGTTGAGTGGCAACTAAATTTTTTTGCATTTTTTTGTCAATCGAAACCCAATCGTTACCTGATCCTAGTACAAATTCCGTTTGTAAATTTAGTCGCAAAATCAAGCAGTATTAGAGCAAAATAAAATTAGGTTTTATGCATAGTAACGAGTTTACACTTAAATTCATGAGCTCAATTTTATTTCAATATGTGTAGTGTGGGTAAATGTAACTAATAAATTGTATGACTACTATGCATTTTGTCACGATGATGTGTCTTCTCGGCGTACTTATTATCAGTTAAACTATCTAAGGCTCTGTGTTATCGAGGGTTTGGTATGTAAGTATTTTACCTTGCTATAGCTATTTGATTTTGGAATTCATAATTTGTTGGTTTCGCATGGTATGTAGGTTAGTAATAAAATTTAAATATTCTTCGTTGTTTAGAACGATATGAATCTACATAATATGAAGGTATTTGTAAAAGGCGATAAAAGTAATTCTTGCTAACACATATTTCTGAAAAAGAATGTTGTATATTTTTAAACATATTACTTACTCCTCACAGAGGTGTAGGCAGAAGTCACATATTCACATTTTTTTCGACCCTGCAATAACACTTAAATGTTTGGATACACAGGGATGAATGATAATAGATTGACGGAAGGTATACCGGGTGCTTCAAAAAAATGTATACACACTTAAAACTACCACTGGATTTCTTCTTGTGGGCACAGTAAAAGATGAGGTGTACAAACGTAAACCACGTAACCTAGACATTTTTTGGAATGAGATTCAAGCAGTGTGTAGAGAAATCTCATTGGACGTTTTGATACTATGTACAGAATCTGTGGTGACTCGTACTCAGAATTGTATTGATGCTGCAGGTCACCAATTTGAACAGTATTAACATTTGTTATTTATGTTTCATCTATTTTCCTGAAATTTAACTTTGTAGAATGGCAAATAAATTTTCTATGGAAGTTCAAAGTGTGTATACATTTTTTTAAGCACTTCGTACATTTGGATGAGTAGGAAGGGCGGTTACGGTACGGGTTGTTCCCCTTATAAGACGAATAAGACTCAAATCCATGACATACTAACAAAGGGTGACGTTAGAGATACGTTAGAAGTACCTACGATCGCCGATATGTATGTCCCCTACTTTCTCTCAGGCCACAAATGTAAGTTTCATAAGAGTAACTCCAGCACATGGAGTAATTAATAAAAGGGTGGGCCTTATACAATATTTTATGGAAACTAGCATGGCATCACGCGGGGTGAAACAAGGTTTGCGGGATGGAGGGGAGATATTACAATTAATTAAAACACGGCATTTTGTGCGACAAAACATAGGTATCTTCTTTCTACTACACATTTTTAGACTCCGCACCAATAAAAACACGCCATTTTAGACTCCGCACCGCGTAACGGGGACCGCGCCGGGTCACCTTTATATTTGGTTCGTGCTCCAGCATCGGTGCTTCTTCAAGCCATTCTCAATCTATTATTAAGTATGCTATGAACTCGTAATTAGGTTATGATCTCTTGTATGGTTTTTGATACACTATTTTTGGAATAATACGGTGAGGGAAAACATCGTAAGGTCCTGAACCTGGACATCGTAAGGCAACCTACAATATTTAGTGCTTGCAATGGCGACATCGAGATCGCTTCTCGTTTGGTGGAGGCCAGCGGGGCCTCAAGGGTTGGTGCGTATTTTGTTCAGCGCATTAGCATAGCTGTGCAACGGGGAAATACCACCAGCCTTCTTGGGACACTTCCTACCACTGCCAGTGACTTGCAGATATATTTTATTTGTAAATATATTTAGCTTTAAGATTTTATTTTATAATTGGTTACATTAATCTTTATTTATTTAGTATTTGATATTAATTTGATGTAAGTATTACTTCATGTAAATAAAATTTAGTACTAAATACTTAAAATGTGGCAAGTTATTTGATAATTCAAGCAATATCAAATAACTTGCCACATTTTTATTTCAGAAGTTTTCAATACATGAAACCTAGATGGCACTGTAATTATAATTTGATTTTTATATTATATTCTTCGCTCCTATTAGTAGCAGGGTGATGTTATATAGCCTTAAGCCTTCCTCAATAAATGTTCTATCTAACATTAAAAGAAGTTTTTAATTCGAACCAGTTGTTTCTGAGATTAGCGCGTTCAAACGAACAAAAAAACAAACTCTTCAGCTTTATAATATTGGTATAGATTACTTGTCACAATGCACTTGGTAGCTTATGACATGCGCAGTATGATAGCAATATGATAGCTGAAAATTTCTGTACAAAGTTCTTTTAATTATCTATGTTTCTTATAAATTTCCAGAAGATTCATTTGCGCTATTTGACGATCATGCAGAAGGATAATATTGTGCGATGTAAGCATTAATGTATGTTCGTTATTGTTACGAATTATTGAAATTAAACATAGATTGTTTTCATATAATATTTAATACAAACGCATTTTATATATTAATATACATGTCTTTGTTTTACTCGACTGAATTATTTATCGTTTGTGAATGGTTACATGTGTGATATGTATTATATCAAAACTATAATTTCTCAAGATTACTTACTTCGCTATTTAAAAACTACATATTCCGACACCGTTTAAGCAAATCAGCAAATCATAGAAGGGGTTCGCCGCCTACGACGGAACTTTCGATGCCGCAGTGATCTTCTCCACGGAGGATCTTGAAATATCCATTGTCGCCCCAGTCGCTGTTCCACGAATTGGCGATCAACCAGTACTTACTGCCGTTCTCGACGCCCCAGCCTAATATCTTAATTGCGTGCCCCCCTTGTTCCTTGCCGTCGGTGTGCTTGTACACCCCACTTTTGTAACTTAACAGATCAGCAAACACCATGAAAGCACCTTCAACCGGCCCGTTCTTGAAAAGCTCCGCCTTGATTTGATCCTCACTTGAGTCAATCCCGTAAATACGCTTGGCGTAGTTTTTATCCTTATTGTAGTCCACATTGTAGCCTGCTTCGCATTTCTTGTAACATTTAGGAGTAGGCACTAGACCCTGGCAGGGCATTCTGTTACCGTGCATGTGATGCTCGCAAGGAGGGATTTCGTATGGCCGGCACCCTTGAGACGAGTTGTAATTTCCTCCGGAGACGATGCCGATTTTTTTCCAATATTCCCAGGCGGCACCATTAAAACCGCCGTCACAGCCGGAACCGTGTCCGCAACAAGTCACTACGTCGTCGGCTGATAGATGCACGTGCTTGGTTGCATTTGAGTAGATGCAAATGCGGTCAGTCATGGCTTCTACGGCTCCGAAGGCCCAGCAGCTACCACAGGATCCCTGGTCTCTGATCTCGTTGAGAGTGGGGCAGTCTGGCCATTTGTCTCTTGGGTCAAAACTTTCGGGTAGGTTGTCAGTTACTTCAGGTCCATGCCAAATCTTTTCCAGTGTAGAAAAGTGATCATCGTGCAATAATCCGACCAGTTTCTTGAGGTGTCTGTCTGGTGTGTCTCGGGGGAAGTTGCGGCCCGCTTTCCAAGAGTTTTGCACTGAATTGATGTGATTGATGAATTCGTCAGACAAAGGATGGAGCTCTTTCCCCAAAGCAAAACAAAGTATCGCAAACACAAACAGATAGCGGAACGCCATTTTGGCGTACGTGCTCCGTTGTCGAGTGGTGCGTGTCGACTGAACACTGCCTCTGGTTAAAAACTTCAAAGTCGGGAGCGTGTTGAACGCTCGATCGCAATTGGTGTATGTAGTGACGCGAATTGATAAAGTGCTCGGTTATGGACAACGAGCAATATGTTATGAACTCGTCATTGGGTTATGATCTCTTGTATGGTTTTTGAAACATTATTTTTGTAATACTACGATGAGGAAAAACATCGTAAGGACCTGGACCTTGACATCGTAAGGTAACCTACCTGTTGGCCGAATAGGTTTTAATGCTCGCAATGGCCACATGGCTTACTACCTGTCATATTCAGTACAATGTGGCCAACACGTTGGTGCGAGGTTTCCATACATTTACTACAGAAATCTGGACTACTGACTACCCCGTAAGGGTTAATGGTCTTAAACGCGTTTGTCGTTGTCTTTTTGGAAATGGTAAAACGAAACTCTTGACGTCTCTGTAAAGGACGTGAAAATGTTTTATGTTTTAATTTTTTTCTTAAATAAACAATAGAGTGAATGAGAAGGTGAATGGGTGCGAGTGAAGCAAGAGAGATTTGCTAGGGTCCTTCCAAGTGCCGACCGATACTCTCTCCCTGTCCCATTTTGGACGTAGAGGCGTGAATATATGTATGTATGAATAAAATAATACATAACCATAACATGTAAACTCTAAACTTCACGAGTTTGAACGACTATGGAAACCTATACATACCCGTTTTAAAGATATTGTAAATGGAAGTTTGTGTTTAAAAGTCAAATTCTTTAACTTCCTTTGTTGTAAACTTGTTTATATGAAACTTGGTGAACCTAGTACGGGTTTCTTTCCATTAGTGAGGTTCACATATCCAAGATATTAAACGAAATTGATTTCATAAGTTGCCAAAGTACTATAAGTCGTAAGATGCTTGCAAATGCACTAACAGTCCATAAACTAAGAATTATCTCCAGTTCGACCAGAAACGTGCAATCGGACGCGTTTCCCTTTCGCTGTGAACGAAGTGCACGTGTTAATATATCAATCAATCAGCCTGTATTAGTCCACTGCTGGACGTAGGCCTCCCCAAGGGTACGCCACAAAAGACGATCTTTCGTGGCCCTCATCCAGCCACTACCAGCAACCTTCTTGAGGTCATCGGTCCACCTGGCAGGGGGGCGTCCTACTCTACGTTTGCCGAGACGTGGCCTCCACTCAAGAACCGCTTTACTCCAGCGGTCGTGTTAATAAATTAGTGATAATTGTATACAAGTGAACTTTGGGCGCTCCTGGTAACGAGGGTGAGGTTTAGGTTTATCACAATGGAACCCAACCTTATCCCCAGTGGAAGAAACCCCAATGTAATCCCCATACCAACGCAACCCCAACGTCCAATGTAAGCTATGCTAAGATGACCTCAAAAGCGGTATTCCCAATGAAAGAACAAGCTATCATACTGGACTCCATTGACGGACTCGCAGTTCGAGACTACTTGCTGCACCTAGCAAGTGTGATACACCCGACCAAGCTCCAGCATGCCTTACGTATCGCGAACTCACGTATGTGTGTGTACGTTGCCACCAAGGAGACAGCGGACCATCTCGTGGACACTGTTAAGAGGACGAAGATTAAGGATCATGTGTTGGAGATCCGGCCATTGTTAACGCCCAATAAACGCATAATTCTATCTAATGTGCAACCAGTCCTGCCTCCCTGGGTTTTCAAACAAAAATTCGCAGAACTAGGTGTTAAGGTAGCCTCCCCACCTTCGTAAAAGTGGGTATACAGGACCCCGGATTCTCACACTGCAACTACTGTTTCATCATTAGAAATCGTAGATGCACCCAACCCAATGGAACATTTTTTGGTGTGTTGAAAGATATTTGTTTGTTTGTTTTGAAGTATAATTTTGATAGGTGTGCCTTTTAAGCAACCTGTCAAAATTAGATGTCAAAAAATAAATGTGGTTTTTTTTTCTGGAATTTGCAACAAATTCTTTTGTAAATAATACATTAGAGTATAATTTAACTCAATGTACATAGATACTAGTTGGTTTCAATATTCTGGCTACAATAGCTTAGGAGAAATTAGGCTTTGAAATAACCTCTGCAGATTTGACGTTTTTGTCAAAATCTCGGAAAGTATTCATGGTAGCCGGCTGTAAATTGGAGCGCAGCCTAGTTAAATTGTAACGAACAAACGTGTAAAACAAACAGAAAATCTCACAGTGGCCACTGCTCCTTCCTTACCCTGCCAGACCCTTTAATATTTATTCATATAGTTGTGCATCATGGTCCGTTAATACTATTTGTCCGACCGACCGATGGCGATATATCCATGCGAAAAGGGTAGGGAGACTAAATACAAAGCCAATGACCTCCTCCTCCTCCTTACCCCTGCGATCTCCAACCCGCCTGCTAAACGTGGAGATTAGGGCAATTACCCCGCCTCTAAGTAAATGACAAAACTTAGAAAGATGGCCCCGAGTTCCTGGCGGCACTGTCGTCCTGGCCACGGTGACGGTCGGGGTAGCGACAGTGCCAGGGTTGCGAAGAATCCCCAGGCGTCGAATGAGTCACCAAAACAACTGCCCGTGGCGACGTACAACGGATGCAGTCTCCGGCTGGATTCGCATCTCGTCGAACTGGAAGCAGAACTTACAATAATCAGATGGAATATCTTGGGGTTAAGGAGACTGCAAGTCCCAGGGGGGCGTAGGCTTCCTCGTCAACAAAGTCCTCTGTAACAACGTTGTGGAAGTGTCCAGTGTGTCGACAAGGGTGGCGTACATCGTTATCGAGCTTTCGAATCGATATTCACTTAAAATGATCCAAGTGTATGCCTCCACATCGGCACACTAACACCAAGAGGTAGAGGCGCTATACGATGACATCGAACGGGCCTTACATCATACCACGTCCGCTCACTACAACGCTGTAATGGGGGACTTTAACGCTAAAGTTGGTCAAAAGGAGAGTGGTGAAATGAGGATGGTGCCACACGGCATTGGCAGTCAGAATTCCAGGGGACACATGCTGGTCCACTTTCTTGAATCGCAGGGGCTGTATCTTATGAACACCTTTTATAAGAAAAAACCCCAACGAAAGTGGACCTGGAAAAGTCCCGACGGAAAAACCTTTAATGAGATCGACTTCATCATGGCGGATAAAAAGCACATATTCAGGGATGTTTCCATGATCAACAGGTTTAACACCAGAAGTGATCACCGTATGATAAGGGGCACCCTGAATATCAACCATAACCTAGAAAGGATGCGCATGATGAAGTCCACGCTCCGACCTATTCGACTGCAAATGGCCGTTGGTTCACCCAAGTTCCAACTGGAACTCCAGAACCGCTTTGCCATTCTGCACACCGCGACCAATGTTAACAAAATATCAATTTTTTAAAGTTGTTTTCGAAGTGACTCTCTGGGGCCCAGATGCCATAGACATAATGCTATGAAAGTAGCTGAAATAAACAACCCTAGCCGTGTACTCGTCCATATATTCCCTAATCCGTTTAACAGCATATGCCGCGGAACTAAGTTTTTTAGATAAAACGCGAATGTGGTCTCCTCACTGCAGCTTTGAATCTAAAGTTATTCCCAAGAAGACAGCAGTATTTATTTTATCTATTTTCTCATTATTTATTATTAGACAGTTTCGACACGTAATGAGCTTCCGTAGACAGTTGTTCATAGTCCCAGAAGACGAGTGCAAGGTGCCTGAATCATTGCAGGTGACCTTTGAAGCCACAACGCATTGGATCTACATAACTAGGGATTCTGTAAAGTGCTTCACCTGTAGTGAAACAGGCCACTTGGCTGTTAATTATCCTCAAACACAATAAAAAGAAAAAAAATAAAAAAAAAATTTTGGCGGTGGTAAGAAAATAACTTTTAAATTATAAATCGTTTCAAATTGTAAACATTTTTTTTTAGCTACCACCGTCATCTTTTTATAAATTTATAAAGGGTCTGGCAGGGGAAGGAAGGAGCAGTGGCCACTGTGAGATTTTCTGTTTTTTTTTACACGTTTGTTCGTTACCATTTAACTAGGCTGCGCTCCAATTTACAGCAGGCTACCATGAATACTTTCCGAGATTTTGACAAAAACGTCAAATCTGCAGAGGTTATTGCAAAGCCTAATTTCTCCTAAGCTATTGTAGCCAGAATATATATATCCTCGTGAAGAACCCTGCAACTGGCGTGCATGCATGATGATGAGATTAATATAAATCAAAGATGCGAACGATGCATGTAAGAATTGTACTAAGTGGCACTCCGTGATCTCTGCCTACCTCAACAGGGACATGGCGTGATTTTATGTATTTAAAAGACATTCTTTTTAATCTACACTATTATAATGTAATAAATATGATGATGATGATTGGTTTCCTCACCATGTTTCAACTCCCCGTCAAGTTGTACATACATCACAAGCTCAATTAGTTATATGATGATCGTATTTCGTCTTCATCAATGCTTTACATACCAAAGACTCACACTATAACTTTTTATTTGCGATAATCCTTTAATGCGATTACCGATTTATTAAGGTTAACAGGATGTTTTGGTTAACCGTCTTGAGTGTTAATCGTTTGAATGAGTTTTCCGAGTACTGATTGTCACCCTATTTCTTGTTGTAAAGAACGAAAATAGAAAAACCATTTTTCTTAAACAATTTCAATCTTTTCTTTTTTTTCAGACATGGATTTATGTTGCACAATTTTTTTCACTAAATGATACAATGTTGAGTTTTGTCGTATCTTTCGTAGTTAAAGAGTTATAAAACAAATAACAAAAAAAAGTGACAGATTGAGGGCCCGAATATTACCGAGGTCATAACTTCGAAACCCGGAGAGGTACGGACCCGTTCTTGCTTTCACAATTTTTCATAATTTATTATGTAACACATAGGTAAAGAAGCAGTTGCTGTACGAAAAGGGTTATTATAAAAATTTGGTATAAATTTTCAGGAATGTGAGGATTGAGGGCCCAATTTTACAATAGCGTATGGTGGTAGTCTTATTTTCACAAATTTTGATTGTAAATTACTTACATTTTACTCGTAAAGACTTTTTCTTAATGCCCTTATTCGCCAGGTACGGGTGGGCTCTCAATCCTCTATGTGAAAATTGAGGCCCCAACTTTTTAGGCTTTTACTCTCTTAATTGACTTTCACAAATTCAGATTCCAAGTTGCACAATTGTTTTGGAATGTTCACTAAATCCTAGCAAATTTTCAAAAATATTGACGGAGTGGCCCTTAATCCTCACACACACTTTGGAATTGCATTCGCGAATGAACAAAAGGTTGAAAAACAGGTGTTCTCATCTATGCCGCAAACTTGGTGCAATAAAATATAACAAATAAGTGCTTTATTACAAACGCATGGTCATCAGCCTGAAGTAACCCCGAGCATCTTCTGCCATCCATGACCCTCGAGAACAGCTTATAGATGTGGCTCAGAAGTGTTATCGGCCTGTAGTTTTTCAAGATGGTTTTATCTCCCTTCTTATAGAACAGAACAGCCACACCTTTGTCCCAACATTTTGGAGTTCTTCTGGAGAAAATGACAGTGTTAAAAATTCTCTGGAGCTCCCTCAAAACCGGTCTTCCACCAGATTTCAGGAGCTCAGAGGTGATTCCATCCTCTCCCGGAGCTTTTCCACTTTTAAGCTGTTTTAAGGCCATCTCAATCTCATCCAAAGCTATTTTAGGCATGTCCTCCGTGAAGTGGCGTGTCAACGTGGCCCTTGAATTGGAGAGGTCAGGAATTCGGATTACGGCAGCGCGAGCGGTATAACTTGCCGTAAAAATCTTCTATCATAGACAAGATCTCTAGTTTTGAGGTGACCATGTCTCCACGAGCTGTCCTCAACTTTGTCATGTGGCTACGTCCCAATTTTCGGGCGAATACGCGCATCCCACGGTTTTGCTCGATCAACTCTTTTATGAGGAGAGCATTAGCCTTACATAGGTCACGTCGTTTTGCGAAGTCAAAGTCAAATGTGTTTCTTCAACATAAGTAAAAGTACAGTACATTCATTAAAAGTCAAAACATTTGCCTGACACTGGTTGTCTCTTAGCATTGAAATTCTACCATTGGTTCGGAAGCCCTGGCTCGGAGAAGAACCAACAAGAAACTCCGGTTTTCAGGATTTTATGCCCAGTGCCAGTTACATATACAAATTATACAGAAACATAATTATCTTTGCACATATAGCTTAGATGCACTCATTGCCAACACTGAGCATCGGCAAGGTAGTCTCCGACCGCGTAGTAAGCGCCCCGGACTAGTCGGCCTCTAACTATAGTCTTAAATTTAGGTAAGGACAATCGCGTAATCCAGTCCGGTAAAAGATTATAAAAACGCACGCAAAAGATTTATTGACCTTATTTCGAGGGCGCCACATACAGCTTATCTTTGTTCCTAGTATTAATTTTATGAAGATCACAGTTTCTTCTTAAAAATGTTTATATTTTTATGTACATAAATGACACACTAATATATGTAATGATCAACAACCGTCAAAATATCAATTTCTTAAAGTTTTTCTCGAAGTGACTCTCTGGGGCCCAGATGCCATAAGACATAATGCTAAAAAGTAAGTAATAAAAAGTAGCTGAAAGAAACAACCCTAGCCGTGTACTCGTCCGTATATTCCCTAATGCGTTTAACATCATATGCCGCGGAACTAAGTTTTTTAGATAAAACGCGAATGTGGTCTCCTCACTGCAGCTTTGAATCTAAAGTTATCCCCAAGAAGACAGCAGTATTTATTTTATCTATTTTCTCATTATTTATTATTAGATTAGTTTCGACACCATTAACATTTGGCAAAGTAAATTTAACACATTTTGTTTTAATATTATTAAGAACTAATTTGTTATATAGAAACCATTGAATTACATCGCCTATCACCGAGTTTATTGCTTGTGACTCATCAATCTTCCTGCTAATGTTAAAGATTAGGGATGTGCCATCTGCAAAAAGGACCATCCTGCACTGCATGTTACAAAAGGTAAGTCATTTATGTATACTAGGAAAAGAAACGGACCTCTGGTATAGTTCTCCCGCCGTCTTTCGTCTCGATTGTACGTATTTCTGGGTTCGTCTAGCAACACTATCTTTCTTCACATTATTTAGTAACTTCTTGACCTTTGTATTGAAGTAGTCTTGTTCCTGTAGGAGGCTGTTTATGTTATCCGCTTCCATTTTCGTTCTTCTCTATGTTTTCAACGGTCTTCTGACCCTATCCTACAGCTAATAAACGAACCCAACAAGTACTGCTGTCTCCTGCACCCCTCGGCCCGGGTTTCGCGACTATTCTGCTAGTTAGGGGATGCCACTTGGGGATGTCTACAGAATTCAGCACCTACGATTGAGCCTAACAAAGCCACAACCCGGTGCGGTTGATACACCAAGCCGTGACTTTGCGACCACCAAAACTATCCTCTACCCTAAGGGGGATTCGCGTTTGGAGTCACCGCGATATAATAAAAAAGTAAATAATTAAGGAATTTTAAGTTACGTTATTATTATTTAAAGTTAAGTTAAATTACAGTTAAGTTATAAGTATATTGATATGAAATGAAATGCTTTTTATTCAACATAAGGATTATAAAATTACTTATTGAAGATCAAAAAAAAACATTGTTACAGGAAAAGTTGTCATTAAAATTAGTTAATTAAAAAAAAAATTAAGTTAAACTATTTGCATTTCGTAAAGTAAAATCCTGCAGAGAAGAAATGCTAAGAAACTCTGCAAACATATTTCAATATAACTTCAATTAAATAATCTATCAGAATTAGTTAATTTCACCATAAGTGTGGAAAATAAAAAAAAAACTCGAAGGACCATGGACACACTTCAGCGTCGTGACAGAGTGGTTCCGACCCTGGAGTGTGGGAAGATATGGGGTATAGCCTACAGACGAACGTTTCTGTGCTTGGCGTCAGCATTCTATCACTGTGTCCAAGAGCACTCATCTCGCCTTCGCTTCGCAAAATATATTATCATATTTTGACAGGAACGCATTGGATGATTTGTATCACAGTGACCACTTTCCTATAATGATAAATAGTAACTCAGACCTAATGCAAGAAGAAAAATATATATATATTAAATGGAAATTTGCTTTTTCGGATTGGCAGGCGTTCGAAAGTGAGTTGGAGTTTAGCGTTTCTATGCTAGACGATATAACCCCTTCCTCTAATTGTGATGTACTTATTAAATGGAAAATTTTTTATGAGTGCATACTAACCACAGCAACGAACCACATTCCCAAGATTACGGGGTAAAGTAGACACAAAGAAAGTACACTGGTGGAACGAAGAATGCAGTATAGCGATCAAAGATACCAAAAAGGCGGTATAAAGAATCGAATAATCTTTTATATCGTCAGCACTTTGGTTAAAGATAATTTAGGTCCACTATCGGTTATCTGGCTCAAGTGGCAAATGAAGTCTCCAAGTCAGTCAACACGAGGTAGCAGTCGCTCCCGACATAGAGAAGGTCTACGAAATGGTCTGGAGAGGTAGAGTCCTTTCCATTCCACACCAAATGGGAGTTCGGGGTAAGTTGTAAGCATATGTCAAAAAATTGAAGTCTCATAGGATTATTAGAGTTCGCATGCAACAAGTTCTGTCGGATCCTGTTTGTATGGAAAACGGGTTGACTCAGGGTTCAGTCCTTAGTGTGTTTTGTTCTTGATGGCTATTAATGATATTAGAAAGTCTTTGCGTTCTCCTGTCAAAGGTTTTTTATTTGCCGATGTCCTGACCATACTTAGTAGTGGTACAGACATTTAGTTGACACAAAAGCTTCTACAAAGCTCCTTAGACAATCTTAGTACCTGGTGCCTAAGAACGGGTTTCAAATTTTCCTCTACAAAACTGAATTCATAGTTTTCTGAAAGCAACGGAGCAATAAAAGCATAGTATTAAAATTAAGTGAAACTAAAAGAAAGGAAATAAATGTACTGAGATTATGAGGCTTATTTTTTTGATAAGAAACTTAATTGGAAGTAGCATATTAAAAAGTTAATATCCGAATGCATGCAACGAATCAACATTATCAAAGTTCTATCGTCGTGTAATTGGGGCTCTAACAGTAAATTAATGATACGTTCTTATAAGGCTCGTTCGTTCGATGTTGAAGTATGGAGCAGTAGTATATGGTTCGGCTTCATCTGGGATCTTGGATACCTTAGAAACTGTCCAAAATACATGTCTAAGATAAAGTCTGGGTGCCTTTTGCACTAGTCCTGTGCACTGCATTCTGGCTGAGGCAGGAGAAATGCCGTTAAGTTTTAGGAGGAAAGAATTGTGTTTGTATTACGCGGCTCGAAACTTGGCTATTTACGATAATTCACTGATCTCGAATATTGAACCGCAGGAAGAATTGGAATACCAACTTCGATCCTCATTAAACCGCCCTTTAAATATAAGGATAAAATCTTACTTGAAGGAAATCAACTTTAACTTCCTCAACATATTTAACAGAAAACCTCCGTTGGCTCCTCCATGGGAAAATAAACTCATATTAATTCCTCATTATCAGATTGCAACGGTCGTAAAGAAACGTCTAACTTCATATACAAGAGCTTCTATCACATTACTCAGAATACACAATGCTCTATACAGATGGTTCCGTAAGCTCTGAAGGTACTGGATGCGCAGTAGTATCCCAAGAACATGTAGTCAATCTCCGCCTGCCAAATTACGCTTAAGTGTATACTTGCGAAACGATTGCTCTGCTGCAATAATTTAAAATACGTAATTTTCACAGATTCTAATTCATGCTTATCAGCACTTGAAAATTTGTTCAGTAATAACCCTCTAATACAATTTATCCAGGAGGGAATTCAAGAGTTGCCACAAAAAGGCAAAACAGTTGAACTGATATGGGTTCCTAGCCACCAATGGATTACAGGCAATGAGCAAGCAGACGCAGACGCAACCTTCGTGACTGCATCGAATTTCACGTCTCTACCGTACTAGACCTGAAGAGATTCTTTAGAAAGTCTGTCACAAAGCTTTCAGAAAACTTTTAGATAGAACATGATAAGTCCTCACTTTTGTTTGAGATAAGGGATAATTTTTTTTTATTTAATTAACAATTGGAGAGATTATTTAGTTCTAAGCAGGTTTAGGATCGGCCATAGTAATTTAACACACATACATATCATAACAAAGTCTGATAGGAATTTATGTGACTGTGGTCAGAACGCTACTGTCAAACATTTGCTCATTGAATGTCAATTATATGAACCTGTAAGGGATAGTTTAAACCTCCCTAGAGATAATAAACAATGCTTAAATAAGGACTATAAGAAAACACAGAAATTTTTGTGTGAAACAAATTACCTATACCGTATTTAATGAACCCATAGAAAAGAAATATAATTATTAATCCATAAAGTATATTATGTAACAGTTAAGTAATAATTGCAAATTGAGTAAAGACTAGATTATTATCTACACATTATTGTAATCAAGGTTGGTCGCTAATGACCAAGCAGTTGAAGCGAACTTAAATAAAATAAAATAAATAATAATTATCTCGACATCAGTAACTTTCAACACTTCAACATCGTGCACTTCTTGTTTTCAGTTATTTTTTGTCATTCACATTATACTTAGCTCTGATTTCATCTGTTTGTCTTTACGAAGTGCCATTAGTTTTAGTTTGATTAATCTAAATTGATTTATTTTAAGAATAAGTTTTATGTTAATGACATATGTATTTTTATGAAAAATGTTTTTTATTTTGATGTTCAATAAGTGATATTAATATCCTTATGTTGAATAAAAAGATTTTCATTTCATTACACTGTAGAATTTAGTAGTAGGTTTCAAGTTTTGTCATTCATTCGTTATACTTAAGAGTCATTGATTTAAACCTTTAATTATTAAATGTGCTAATTTATGAGGTCGACTTAATCTTTAGATGTAAGGCCTAAATAAAATAGAATAAAAAACAACATCGGGCACTTATTAGCTCCCCTATTTTTCAATATACTTTTAACGATCTACCTAAACGTAGCTATATCATTAATGAGAGAAAATGCACGTATGCAGTAGAAACACTTTTGTTGGATAATTACTTATTTACATAAATTCATGTCCTTTAATCTCTTTTGGGATGGAGAGAACCTTCGAGACAAGAACACATGTTCTTGGTCACTTATTAGCATGAAAGCGGCTGTAATCCCATAAGGAACATCGGTCCCAGGTTGCTAGTCAATCGCCAAATGGGTTAAAAAAAACCCTAGTACCTTTATCGCCTTCTACGAATGCCGTAAAGAACCACAGCTAGTTAGCATTCTTTTTACGTCCCAGAGCAGCATGGGAGTAAGTATTTACTAAAGTATAATTAATTACAAGGGAACCGTTAATACTGATAACTCTGTATCACTAATTGTGCCCACTGATGATTACTTCTCTTATCACGCATAAACAGAGTGAAGCCTTGTGAACATATCCGTACCTTTATACACAAAAAGACAAACAAAACCCTTGCGGGGTCGTCAGAGGTTCAGGTGTCCATCTCCACAATTGCGAAGGTAGTAATTCTATGGCCACCTCGAACCTACGTGTTGACCAGATAGTCAGTACTCAATGTGACAGGTGGTAAGCCATGTCGCCATTTACAAGAACTAACTATTAACTGTTCGTTGAACAGTAATAGTAATTCGACGTAGCTCAGTTGTTTGGGGCTTGACTCTGTATCAAAGGGTACAGAGTTCAAATCCTGCTTGAGCATGTACCAATGGAAATGAAGTTTAATGAATTTCTATGTACATTTTCGTAATAAAAATACATTTACGAAAAGCGTCGAATACTTCGATGAGGGAAAACATTGTGAGGAAACCTACCTGTTTATACAGAGGTGTGTATGATAATATAAATCCATTGAAAGTAATGTACTCATATTATCACATCCAATGATGATAAATCTCAAATATAAAAAACAAATCAAAGTGTAAAATGCGTATCTAAAGTTTAAGAAAAGAAACGCACTTGGTAGCTTATGATATGCGCAGCACATGAGAGCTGAAAATCTCTGTGCAAAGTTCGTTTAATTATCTATGTTTCTTATAACTTTCCAGAAGATTCATTTGCGCTATTTGACGATCATGCAGAAGGATAATATTGTGGGATGTAAGCATTAATGTATGTTCGTTATTGTTATGAGTTATTGAAATTAAACAGAGATTCTTTTGATACAATATTTAATACAAACGTATTTTATTTATAAATATACATGTCTTTGTTTTACGCGACTGAATTATTCATTCGTTCAGTTTGTAAATGGTTACATGTGTGATATGTATTATATCAAAACCGTTATAATTTCTCAAGATTACTTACTTCGCTATTTAAAAACGACATATTCTATCTTCGTTTAAGCAAATCATAGAAGGGGTTCGCCGCCTACGACGGAACTTTCGATGCCGCAGTGATCTTCTCCACGCAGGATCTTGAAATATCCATTGTCTCCCCAGTCGCTGTTCCACGAATTAGCGATCAACCAGTACTTACTGCCGTTCTCGACGCCCCAGCCTAATATCTTAATTGCGTGCCCCCCTTGTTCCTTGCCGTCGGTGTGCTTGTACACCCCACTTTTGTAACTTAACAGATCAGCAAACACCGTGAAACCACCTGCAACCGGACCGTTCGTGAAAAGCTCCGCCTTGATTTGATCCTCACTTGAGTGAATCGCGTAAATACGCTTGGCGTAGTTTTTATCCTTATTGTAGTCCACATTGTAGCCTGCTTCGCATTTCTTGTAACATTTAGGAGTAGGGTCGTCATCGTGGCAGGGCATTCTGTTACCGTGTATGTGATGCTCGCAAGGAGGGATTTCGTATGGCCGGCACCCTTGGGACGAGTTGTAATTTCCTCCGGAGACGATGCCGATTTCTTTCCAATATTCCCAGGCGGAATCTATAAAACCGCCCTTACAGCCGAAACCCCATTTGTGGCAACAAGTCACTACGTCGTCGGCTGATAGATGCACGTGCTTGGTTGCATTTGAGTAGATGCAAATGCGGTCAGTCATGGCTTCTACGGCTCCGAAGGCCCAGCAGCTACCACAGCATCCCTGGGCTCTGATCTCGTTGAGAGTGGGGCAGTCTGGCCATTTGTCTCTTGGGTCAAAACTTTCGGGTAGGTTGTCAGTTCCTTCAGGTCCATGCCAAATCTTTTCCAGTTTGGACAAGTGATCATCGTGCAATAATCCGACCAGTTTCTTGAGGTGTCTGTCTGGTGTGTCTCGGGGGAAGTTGCGGCCCGCTTTCCAAGAGTTTTGCACTGAATTGATGTGATTGATGAATTCGTCAGACAAAGGATGGAGCTCTTTCCCCAAAGCAAAACAAAGTATCGCAAACACAAACAGATAGCGGAACGCCATTTTGGCGTACGTGCTCCGTTGTCGAGTGGTGCGTGTCGACTGAACACTGCCTCTGGTTAAAAACTTCAAAGTCGGGAGCGTGTTGAACGCTCGATCGCAATTGGTGTATGTAGTGACGCGAATTGATAAAGTGCTCGGTTATGGACAACGAGCAATATGTTATGAACTCGTCATTGGGTTATGATCTCTTGTATGGTTTTTGAAACATTATTTTTGGAATACTACGATGAGGAAAAACATCGTAAGGACCTGGACCTTGACATCGTAAGGTAACCTACCTGTTGGCCGAATAGGTTTTAGTGCTTGCAATGGCCACATGGCTTACTACCTGTCATATTCAGTACAATGTGGCCAACACGTTGGTGCGAGGTTTCCATACATTTACTGCAGAAATCTGGACTACTGACTACCCCGTAAGGGTTAATGGTCTTAAACGCGTTTGTCGTTGTCTTTTTGGAAATGGTAAAACGAAACTCTTGACGTTTCTGTAAAGGACGTGAAAATGTTTTATGGTTTTAATTTTTTTCTTAAATAAACAATAGCGAGAAACAGAAGAGCGTGAATGAGAAGGTGAATGGGTGCGAGTGAAGCAAGAGAGATTTGCTAGGGTCCTTCCAAGTGCCGACCGATACTCTCTCCCTGTCCCATTTTGGACGTAGAGGCGTGAGTATATGTATGTATGAATGAATGAATAAAATAATACATAACCATAACATGTAAACTCTAAACTTCACGAGTTTGAACGACTATGGAAACCTATACATACCCGTTTTAAAGATATTGTAAATGGAAGTTTGTGTTTAAAAGTCAAATTCTTTAACTTCCTTTGTTGTAAACTTGTTTATATGAAACTTGGTGAACCTAGTACGGGTTTCTTTCCATTAGTGAGGTTCACATATCCAAGATATTAAACGAAATTGATTTCATAAGTTGCCAAAGTACTATAAGTCGTAAGATGCTTGCAAATGCACTAACAGTCCATAAACTAAGAATTATCTCCAGTTCGACCAGAAACGTGCAATCGGACGCGTTTCCCTTTCTCTGTGAACGAAGTGCACGTGTTAATATATCAATCAATCAATCAATCAGCCTGTATTAGTCCACTGCTGGACGTAGGCCTCCCCAAGGGTACGCCACAAAAGACGATCTTTCGTGGCCCTCATCCAGCCACTACCAGCAACCTTCTTGAGGTCATCGGTCCACCTGGCAGGGGGGGCGTCCTACTCTACGTTTGCCGAGACGTGGCCTCCACTCAAGAACCGCTTTACTCCAGCGGTCGTGTTAATAAATTAGTGATAATTGTATACAAGTGAACTTTGGGCGCTCCTGGTAACGAGGGTGAGGGTTAGGCTTATCACAATGGAACCCAACCTTATCCCCAGTGGAAGAAACCCCAATGTAATCCCCATACCAACGCAACCCCAACGTCCAATGTAAGCTATGCTAAGATGACCTCAAAAGCGGTATTCCCAATGAAAGAACAAGCTATCATACTGGACTCCATTGACGGACTCGCAGTTCGAGACTACTTGCTGCATCTAGCAAGTGTGATACACCCGACCAAGCTCCAGCATGCCTTACGAATCGCGAACTCACGTATGTGTGTGTACGTTGCCACCAAGGAGACAGCGGACCATCTCGTGGACACTGTTAAGAGGACGAAGATTAAGGATCATGTGTTGGAGATCCGGCCATTGTTAACGCCCAATAAACGCATAATTCTATCTAATGTGCAACCAGTCCTGCCTCCCAGGGTTTTCAAACAAAAATTCGCAGAACTAGGTGTTAAGGTAGCCTCCCCACCTTCGTAAAAGTGGGTATACAGGACCCCGGATTCTCACACTACGACTATTGTTTCATCATTAGAAATCGTAGATGCACCCAACCCAATGGAACATTTTTTGGTGTGTTGAAAGATATTTGTTTGTTTGTTTTGAAGTATAATTTTCATAGGTGTGCCTTTTAAGGAAACTGTCAAAATTAGATGCCAAAAAATAAATGTGGTTTTTTTTCTGGAATTTTAAACAAATTCTTTTGTAATTAATACATTAGAGTATAATTTAACTCAATGTACATAGATACTAGTTGCTTTCAATATTCTGGCTACAATAGCTTAGGAGAAATTAGGCTTTGAAATAACCTCTGCAGATTTGACGTTTTTGTCAAAATCTCGAAAAGTATTCATGGTAGCCGGCTGTAAATTGGAGCGCAGCCTAGTTAAATTGTAACGAACAAACGTGTAAAAAAAACAGAAAATCTCACAGTGGCCACTGCTCCTTCCTTCCCTTGCCAGACCCTTTAATATATATTCATATAGTTGTGCATCATGGTCCGTTAATACTATTTGTCCGACCGACCGATGGCGGTATATCCATGCGAAAAGGGTAGGGAGACTAAATACAAAGCCAATGACGGGCAGCAGCGTCATTTGTGCTAACCTCCTTACCCCTGGGATCTCCAACCCGCCTGCTAAGCGTGGAGATTAGGGCAATTACCCCGCCTCTAAGTAAATGACAAAACTTAGAAAGATGGCCCCGAGTTCCTGGCGGCACTGTCGTCCTGGCCACGGTGACGGTCGGGGTAGCGACAGTGCCAGGGTTGCGAAGAATCCCCAGGCGTCGAATGAGTCACCAAAACAACTGCCCGTGGCGACGTACAACGGATGCAGTCTCCGGCTGGATTCGCATCTCGTCGAACTGGAAGCAGAACTTACAAAAATCAGATGGCATATCTTGGGGTTAAGGAGACTGCAAGTCCCAGGGGGGCGTAGGCTTCCTCGTCAACAAAGTCCTCTGTAACAACGTTGTGGAAGTGTCCAGTGTGTCGACAAGGGTGGCGTACATCGTTATCAAGCTTTCGGATCGATATTCACTTAAAATGATCCAAGTGTATGCCCCCACATCGGCACACTCAGACCAAGAGGTAGAGGCGCTATACGACGACATCGAACGGGCCTTACATCATACCACGTCCGCTCACTACAACGTTGTAATGGGG
Organism: Leucoptera coffeella; assembly: GCA_030578115.1. Classification (NCBI taxonomy): domain Eukaryota; kingdom Metazoa; phylum Arthropoda; class Insecta; order Lepidoptera; family Lyonetiidae; genus Leucoptera; species Leucoptera coffeella. The sequence goes on from JAMBLF010000393.1 coordinate 208,412, forward strand.
GACTTTAACGCTAAAGTTGGTCAAAGGGAGAGTGGTGAAATGAGGATGGTGCCACACGGCATTGGCAGTCAGAATTCCAGGGGACACATGCTGGTCCACTTTCTTGAATCGCAGGGGCTGTATCTTATGAACACCTTTTATAAGAAAAAACCCCAACGAAAGTGGACCTGGAAAAGTCCCGACGGAAAAACCTTTAATGAGATCGACTTCATCATGGCGGATAAAAAGCACATATTCAGGGATGTTTCCATGATCAACAGGTTTAACACCAGAAGTGATCACCGTATGGTAAGGGGCACCCTGAATATCAACCATAACCTAGAAAGGATGCGCATGATGAAGTCCACGCTCCGACCTATTCGACTGCAAATGGCCGTTGGTTCATCCAAGTTCCAACTGGAACTCCAGAACCGCTTTGCCATCCTGCACACCGCGACCAATGTTAACAAAATATCAATTTCTTAAAGTTTTTCTCGAAGTGACTCTCTGGGGCCCAGATGCCATAGACATAATGCTATGAAAGTAGCTGAAATAAACAACCCTAGCCGTGTACTCGTCCATATATTCCCTAATCCGTTTAACAGCATATGCCGTGGAACTATGTTTTTTAGATAAAACGCGAATGTGGTCTCCTCACTGCAGCTTTGAATCTAAAGTTATTCCCAAGAAGACAGCAGTATTTATTTTATCTATTTTCTCATTATTTATTATTAGACAGTTTCGACACGTAATGAGCTTCCGTAGACAGTTGTTCATAGTCCCAGAAGACGAGTGCAAGGTGCCTGAATCATTGCAGGTGACCTTTGAAGCCACAACGCATTGGATCTACATAACTAGGGGTTCTGTAAAGTGCTTCACCTGTAGTGAAACAGTCCACTTGGCTGTTAATTGTCCTCAAACACAATAAAAAGAAAAAAAAAAAAATTTTTGACTGTGGTAAGAGAATAACTTTTAAATTATAAATCGTTTCAAATTGTAAACATTTTTTTTTTAGCTACCACCGTCATCTTTTTATAAATTTATAAAGGGTCTGGCAGGGGAAGGAAGGAGCAGTGGCCACTGTGAGATTTTCTGTTTTTTTTTACACGTTTGTTCGTTACCATTTAACTAGGCTGCGCTCCAATTTACAGCAGGCTACCATGAATACTTTCCGAGATTTTGACAAAAACGTCAAATCTGCAGAGGTTATTGCAAAGCCTAATTTCTCCTAAGCTATTGTAGCCAGAATATATATATATCCTCGTGAAGAACCCTGCAACTGGCGTGCATGCATGATGATGAGATTAATATAAATCAAAGATGCGAACGATGCATGTAAGAATTGTACTAAGTGGCACTCCGTGATCTCTGCCTACCCCAACAGGGACATGGCGTGATTTTATGTATGTAAAAAACATTCTTTTTAATCTACACTATTATAATGTAATAAATATGATGATGATTGGTTTCCTCACCATGTTTCAACTCCCCGTCAAGTTGTACATACATCACAAGCTCAATTAGTTATATGATGATCGTATTTCGTCTTCATCAATGCTTTACATACCAAAGACTCACACTATAACTTTTTATTTGCGATAATCCTTTAATGCGATTACCGATTTATTAAGGTTAACAGTATGTTTCGGTTAACCGTCTAGGGTGTCAATCGTTTGAATGAGTTTTCCGAACACTGATTGTCACCCTATTTCTTGTTATAAAGAACGAAAATAGAAAAATCTTTTTTCTTAAACAATTACAATCTTTTCAATTTTTTCAGATATGGATTTATGTTGCACATTTTTTTCACTAAATGATACAATGTTGAGTTTTGTCGTATCTTTCGTAGTTAAAGAGTTATAAAACAAATAACAAAAAAAGTGACAGATTGAGGGCCCGAATATTACCGAGGTTATAACTTCGAAACCCGGAGAGGTACGGACCCGTTCTTGCTTTCACAATTTTTCATAATTTATTATGTAACACATAGGTAAAGAAGCAGTTGCTGTACGAAAAGGGTTATTATAAAAATTCGGTATAAATTTTCAGGAGTGTGAGGATTGAGGGCCCAATTTTACAATAGCGTTTGGTGGTAATGTCTTATTTTCACAAATTTTGATTGTAAATTACTTACATTTTACTCGTAAAGACTTTTTCTTAATGCCCTTATTCGCCAGGTACGGGTGGGCTCTCAATCCTCTATGTGAGAATTGAGGCCCCAACTTTTTAGGCTTTTAGTACCTTAATTGCCTTTCACAAATTCAGATTCCAAGTTGCACAATTGTTTTGGAATGTTCACTAAATCCTAGCAAATTTTCAAAAAGATTGACGGAGTGGCCCTCAATCCTCACACACACTTTGGAATTGCATTCGCGAATGAACAAAAGGTTGAAAAACAGGTGTTCTCATCTATGCCGCAAACGTGGTGCAATAAAATATAACAAATAAGTGCTTTATTACAAACGCATGGCCATCAGCCTGAAGTAACCCCGAGCATCTTCTGCCATCTATGACCCTCGAGAACAGCTTATAGATGTGGCTCAGAAGTGTTATCGGCCTGTAGTTTTTCAAGAGGGTTTTATCTCCCTTCTTATAAAACAGAACAGCCACACCTCTGTCCCAACATTTTGGAGTTCTTCTGGAGAAAATGACAGTGTTAAAAATTCTCTGGAGCTCCCTCAAAACCGGTCTTCCACCAGATTTCAGGAGCTCAGAGGTGATTCCATCCTCTCCCGGAGCTTTTCCACTTTTAAGCTGTTTTAAGGCCATCTCAATCTCATCCAAAGCTATTTTAGGCATGTCCTCCGTGAAGTGGCGTGTCAACGTGGCCCTTGAATTGGAGAGGTCAGGAATTCGGATTACGGCAGCGCGAGCGGTATAACTTGCCGTAAAAATCTTCTATCATAGACAAGATCTCTAGTTTTGAGGTGACTATGTCTCCACGAGCTGTCCTCAACTTTGTCATGTGGCTACGTCCCAATTTTCGGGCGAATACGCGCATCCCACGGTTTTGCTCGATCAACTCTTTTATGAGGAGAGCATTAGAAATACAAATTATACAGAAACATTATCTTTGCACATATAGCTTAGATGCACTCATTGCCAACACTGAGCATCGGCAAGGTAGTCTCCGACCGCGTAGTAAGCACCCCGGACTAGTCGGCCTCTAACTATAGTCTTAAATTTAGGTAAGGACAATCGCGTAATCCAGTCCGGTAAAAGATTATAAAAACGCACGCAATTTCCAACAAAAGATTTCTTGACCTTATGAAGCCTCGAGGGCGCCACATACAGCTTATCTATGTTCCTAGTATTAATTTTATGAAGATTACAGTTTCTTCTTAAAACTGTTTATATTTTTATGTACGTAAATGACACACTCATATATGTAATGATCAACAACCGTCAAAATATCAATTTCTCAAAGTTTTTCTCGAAGTGACTCTCTGGGGCCCAGATGCCATAAGACATAATGCTAAAAAGTAAGTAATAAAAAGTAGCTGAAATAAACAACCCTAGCCGTGTACTCGTCCGTATATTCCCTAATCCGTTTAACAGCATATGCCGCGGAACTAAGTTTTTTAGATAAAACGCGAATGTGGTCTCCTCACTGCAGCGTTGAATCTAAAGTTATCCCGAAGAAGACAGCAGTATTTATTTTATCTATTTTCTCATTATTTATTATTAGATTAGTTTCGACACCATTAACATTTGGCAAAGTAAATTTAACACATTTTGTTTTAATATTATAAAGAACGAATTTGTTATATAGAAACCATTGAATTACATCGCCTATCACCGAGTTTATTGCTTGTGACTCATCAATCTTCCTGCTAATGTTAAAGATTAGGGATGTGTCATCTGCAAAAAGGACCATCCTGCACTGTATGTTACAAAAGGTAAGTCATTTATGAATACTAGGAAAAGAAACGGACCTCTGGTATAGTTCTCCCGCCGTCTTTCGTCTCGATTGTACGTATTTCTGGGTTCGTCTAGCAACACTATCTTTCTTCACATTATTTAGTAACTTCTTGAGCTTTGTATTGAAGTAGTCTTGTTCCTGTAGGAGGCTGTTTATGTTATCCGCTTCCATTTTCGTTCTTCTCTATGTTTTCAACGGTCTTCTGTCCCTATCCTACAGCTAATAAACGAACCCAACAAGTACTGCTGTCTCCTGCACCCCTCGGCCCGGGTTTCGCGACTATTCTGCTAGTTAGGGGATGCCACTTGGGGATGTCTACAGAATTCAGCACCTACGATTGAGCCTAACAAAGCCACAACCCGGTGCGGTTGATACACCAAGCCGTGACTTTGCGACCACCAAAACTATCCGCTACCCTAAGGGGGATTCGCGTTTGGAGTCACCGCGATATAATAAAAAAGTAAATAATTAAGGAATTTTAAGTTACGTTATTATTATTTAAAGTTAAGTTAAATTACAGTTAAGTTATAAATATATTGAAATGAAATGAAATGCTTTTTATTTAACATGAGGATTATAAAATTACTTATAGAAGATCAAAAAAAAAACATTGTTACAGGAAAATTTGTCATTAAAATTAGTTAATTAAAAAAAAAAATTAAGTTAAACTATTTGCATTTCGTAAAGCAAAATCCTGCAGAGAAGAAATGCTAAGAAACTCTGCAAACATATTTCAATACAACTTCTATTAAATAATCCAACAGAATTAGTTAATTTCACCATGAGTGTGGAAAATAAAAAAAAACTCGAAGGACCATGGGCACACTTCAGAGTCGTGACAGAGTGGTTCCGACCCTGGAGTGTGGGAAGATATGGGGTATAGCCTACAGACGAACGTTTCTGTGCTTGGCGTCAGCATTCTATCACTGTGTCCAAGAGCACTCATCTCGCCTTCGCTTCGCAAAATATATTATCATATTTTGACAGGAACGCATTGGATGATTTGTATGACAGTGACCACTTTCCTATAATGATAAATAGTAACTCAGACCTAATGCAAGAAGAAAAATTGATATCTCTTAAATGGAAATTTGCTTTCTCGGATTGGCAGGCGTTCGAAAGTGAGTTGGAGTTTAGCGTTTCTATGCTAGACGATATAACCCCTTCCTCTAATTGTGATGTACTTATTAAATGGAAAAAAATTTATGAGTGCATACTAACCACAGCAACGAACCACATTCCCAAGATTACGGGGTAAAGTAGACACAAAGAAAGTACACTGGTGGAACGAAGAATGCAGTATAGCGATCAAAGATACCAAAAAGGCGGTATATAGAATCGAATAATCTTTTATATCGTCAGCACTTTGGTTAAAGATAATTTAGGTCCACTATCGGTTATCTGGCTCAAGTGGCAAATGAAGTCTCCAAGTCAGTCAACACGAGGTAGCAGTCGCTCCCCACATAGAGAAGGCCTACGAAATGGTCTGGAGAGGTAGAGTCCTTTCCATTCCACACCAAATGGGAGTTCGGGGTAAGTTGTAAGCATATGTCAAAAAATTTAAGTCTCATAGGATTATTAGAGTTCGCATGCAACAAGTTCTGTCGGATCCTGTTTGTATGGAAAACGGGTTGGCTCAGGGTTCAGTCCTTAGTGTGTTTTGTTCTTGATGGCTATTAATGATATTACAAAGTCTTGGCGTTTTCCTGTCAAAGGTTTTTTATTTGCCGATGTCCTGACCATACTTAGTAGTGGTACAGACATTTAGTTGACACAAAAGCTTCTACAAAGCTCCTTAGACAATCTTAGTACCTGGTGCCTAAGAACGGTTTTCAAATTTTCCTGTACAAAAACTGAATTCATAGTTTTCTCAAAGCAACGGAGCAATAAAAGCATAGTATTAAAATTAAGTGAAACTAAAAGAAAGGAAATAAATGTACTGAGATTATGAGGCTTATTTTTTTGATAAGAAACTTAATTGGAAGTAGCATATTAAAAAGTTAATATCCGAATGCATGCAACGAATCAACATTATCAAAGTTCTATCGTCGTGTAATTGGGGCTCTAACAGTAAATTAATGATACGTTCTTATAAGGCTCGTTCGTTCGATGTTGAAGTATGGAGCAGTAGTATATGGTTCGGCTTCATCTGGGATCTTGGATACCTTAGAAACTGTCCAAAATACATGTCTAAGGTTTGGGTGCCTTTTGCACTAGTCCTGTGCACAGCATTCTGGCTGAGGCAGGAGAAATGCCGTTAAGTTTTAGGAGGAAAGAATTGTGTTTGTATTACGCGGCTCGAAACTTGACTATTTACGATAATTCACTGATCTCGAATATTGAACCGCAGGAAGAATTGGAATACCAACTTCGATCCTCATTAAACCGCCCTTTAAATATAAGGATAAAATCTTACTTGAAGCAATTCAACCATAACTTCCTCAACATATTTAACAGAAAACCTCCATTGGCTCCTCCATGGGAAAATAAACTCATATTAATTCCTCATTATCAGATTGCAACGGTCGTAAAGAAACGTCTAACTTCATATACAAGAGCTTCTATTACATTACTCAGAATACACAATGCTCTATACAGATGGTTCCGTAAGCTCTGAAGGTACTGGATGCGCAGTAGTATCCCAAGAACATGTAGTCAATCTCCGCCTGCCAAATTACGCTTAAGTGTATACTTGCGAAACGATTGCTCTGCTGCAATAATTTGAAATACGTAATTTTCACAGATTCTAATTCATGCTTATTAGCACTTGAAAATTTGTACAGTAATAACCCTCTAATACCAGTCGTCTATGATGCGTCAACAAAGTTAGCAGCTCAGTGAAAGTTGAAAATACAAATAATTATTTTCGGCTGAATATTTAGTCAATTGTGATGCCAAACTGGCTAAATATGTTCGCTTTGCGATTATATTTGGATCCTCAACTGGAACAAACCGAAGAACAAGGAAGAGAAGAATTCGAGCTTCGATTTCGTTTTTCTTCGATTGTAGCGGCTGGCGGCGTTGGTGTAACCATGGCAATGGAATAACAAGAAGTTTAAACGCCGTGGCATCAGTGTTTGTACTTTAGCCGGCATAACCTTAGTGGTGAATGGCTTAATAAAGAATTAAAAAAAACCCTTAATACAATTTATCCAGGAGGGAATTCAAGAGTTGCTACAAAAAGGCACCAAAGGATTACTGGCAATGAGCAACCAGACGCAGACGCAACCTTCGTGACTGCATTGAATTTCACGTCTCTGCCGTACTAGACTTGAAGAGATTCTTTAGAAAGTCCGTCAAAAAGCTGTGGGATAATTTTTAGACAGAACATGATAAGTCCTCACTTTTGTTTGAGATAAGGGAATAATTTTTTTTAACAAATTAACAATAGGAGAGATTAAGTAGTTCCAATATATGGACGAGTACACGGCTAGGGTTGTTTATTTCAGCTACTTTCATAGCATGATGTCTATGGCATCTGGGCCCCAGAGAGTCACTTCGAGAAAAACTTTAAGAAATTGATATTTTGTTAACATTGGTCGCGGTGTGCAGAATGGCAAAGCGGTTCTGGAGTTCCAGTTAGAACTTGGGTGAACCAACGGCCATTTGCAGTCGAATAGGTCGGGGCGTGGACTTCATCATGCGCATCCTTTCTAGGTTATGGTTGATATTCAGGGTGCCCCTTACCATACGGTGATCACTTCTGGTGTTAAACCTGTTGATCATGGAAACATCCCTGAATATGTGCTTTTTATCCGCCATGATGAAGTCGATCTCATTAAAGGTTTTTCCGTCGGGACTTTTCCAGGTCCACTTTCGTTGGGGTTTTTTCTTATAAAAGGTGTTCATAAGATACAGCCCCTGCGATTCAAGAAAGTGGACCAGCATGTGTCCCCTGGAATTCTGACTGCCAATGCCGTGTGGCACCATCCTCATTTCACCACTCTCCCTTTGACCAACTTTAGCGTTAAAGTCCCCCATTACAACGTTGTAGTGAGCGGACGTGGTATGATGTAAGGCCCGTTCGATGTCATCGTATAGCGCCTCTAGCTCTTGGTCTGAGTGTGCCGATGTGGAGGCATACACTTGGATCATTTTAAGTGAATATCGATCCGAAAGCTCGATAACGATGTACGCCACCCTTGTCGACACACTGGACACTTCCACAATGTTGTTACAGAGGACTTTGTTGACGAGGAAGCCTACGCCCCCCTGGGACTTGCAGTCTCCTTAACCCCAAGATATGCCATCTGATTTTTGTAAGTTCTGCTTCCAGTTCGACGAGATGCGAATGCAGCCGGAGACTGCATCCGTTGTACGTCGCCACGGGCAGTTGTTTTGGTGACTCATTCGACGCCTGGGGATTCTTCGCAACCCTGGCACTGTCTCTACCTCGACCGTCATCGTGGCCAGGACGACAGTGCCGCCAGGAACTCGGGGCCATCTTTCAAGTTTTGTCATTTACTTAGAGGCGGGGTAATTGCCTTAATCTCCACGCTTAGCAGGCGGGTTGGAGATCGCAGGGGTAAGGAGGTTAGCACAAATGACGCTGCTGCCCGTCATTGGCTTTGTATTTAGTCTCCCTACCCTTTTCGCATGGATATACCGCCATCGGTCGGTCGGACAAATAGTATTAACGGACCGTGATGCACAACTATATGAATAAATATTAAAGGGTCTGGCAGGGTAAGGAAGGAGCAGTGGCCACTGTGAGATTTTCTGTTTTTTTTGCACGTTTGTTCGTTACAATTTAACTAGGCTGTGCTCCAATTTACAGCCGGCTACCATGAATACTTTCCGAGATTTTGACAAAAACGTCAAATCTGCAGAGGTTATTTCAAAGCCTAATTTCTCCTAAGCTATTGTAGCCAGAATATTGAAACCAACTAGTATCTATGTACATTGAGTTAAATTATACTCTAATGTATTATTTACAAAAGAATTTGTTGAAAATTCCAGAAAAAAAAACCACATTTATTTTTTGACATCTAATTTTGACAGGTTCCTTAAAAGGCACACCTATGAAAATTATACTTCAAAACAAACAAACAAATATCTTTCAACACACCAAAAAATGTTCTATTGGGTTGGGTGCATCTACGATTTCTAATGATGAAACAGTAGTCGTAGTGTGAGAATCCGGGGTCCTGTATACCCACTTTTACGAAGGTGGGGAGGCTACCTTAACACCTACTTCTGCGAATTTTTGTTTGAAAACCCAGGGAGGCAGGACTGGTTGCACATTAGATAGAATTATGCGTTTATTGGGCGTTAACAATGGCCGGATCTCCAACACATGATCCTTAATCTTCGTCCTCTTAACAGTGTCCACGAGATGGTCCGCTGTCTCCTTGGTGGCAACGTACACACACATACGTGAGTTCGCGATTCGTAAGGCATGCTGGAGCTTGGTCGGGTGTATCACACTTGCTAGATGCAGCAAGTAGTCTCGAACTGCGAGTCCGTCAATGGAGTCCAGTATGATAGCTTGTTCTTTCATTGGGAATACCGCTTTTGAGGTCATCTTAGCATAGCTTACATTGGACGTTGGGGTTGCGTTGGTATGGGGATTACATTGGGGTTTCTTCCACTGGGGATAAGGTTGGGTTCCATTGTGATAAGCCTAACCCTCACCCTCGTTACCAGGAGCGCCCCAAAGTTCACTTGTATACAATTATCACTAATTTATTAACACGACCGCTGGAGTAAAGCGGTTCTTGAGTGGAGGCCACGTCTCGGCAAACGTAGAGTAGGACGCCCCCCCCTGCCAGGTGGACCGATGACCTCAAGAAGGTTGCTGGTAGTGGCTGGATGAGGGCCACGAAAGATCGTCTTTTGTGGCGTACCCTTGGGGAGGCCTACGTCCAGCAGTGGACTAATACAGGCTGATTGATTGATTGATTGATATATTAACACGTGCACTTCGTTCACAGAGAAAGGGAAACGCGTCCGATTGCACGTTTCTGGTCGAACTGGAGATAATTCTTAGTTTATGGACTGTTAGTGCATTTGCAAGCATCTTACGACTTATAGTACTTTGGCAACTTATGAAATCAATTTCGTTTAATATCTTGGATATGTGAACCTCACTAATGGAAAGAAACCCGTACTAGGTTCACCAAGTTTCATATAAACAAGTTAACAACAAAGGAAGTTAAAGAATTTGCCTTTTAAACACAAACTTCCATTTACAATACCTTTAAAACGGGTATGTATAGGTTTCCATAGTCGTTCAAACTCGTGGAGTTTAGAGTTTACATGTTATGGTTATGTATTATTTTATTCATACATACATATATTCACGCCTCTACGTCCAAAATGGGACAGGGAGAGAGTATCGGTCGGCACTTGGAAGGACCCTAGCAAATCTCTCTTGCTTCACTCACACCCATTAACCTTCTCATTCACGCTCTTCTGTTTCTCGCTATTGTTTATTTAAGAAAAAAATTAAAACCATAAAACATTTTCACGTCCTTTACAGAAACGTCAAGAGTTTCGTTTTACCATTTCCAAAAAGACAACGACAAACGCGTTTAAGACCATTAACCCTTACGGGGTAGTCAGTAGTCCAGATTTCTGCAGTAAATGTATGGAAACCTCGCACCAACGTGTTGGCCACATTGTACTGAATATGACAGGTAGTAAGCCATGTGGCCATTGCAAGCACTAAAACCTATTCGGCCAACAGGTAGGTTACCTTACGATGTCAAGGTCCAGGTCCTTACGATGTTTTTCCTCATCGTAGTATTACAAAAATAATGTTTCAAAAACCATACAAGAGATCATAACCCAATGACGAGTTCATAATATATTGCTCGTTGTCCATAACCGAGCACTTTATCAATTCGCGTCACTACATACACCAATTGCGATCGAGCGTTCAACACGCTCCCGACTTTGAAGTTTTTAACCAGAGGCAGTGTTCAGTCGACACGCACCACTCGACAACGGAGCACGTACGCCAAAATGGCGTTCCGCTATCTGTTTGTGTTTGCGATACTTTGTTTTGCTTTGGGGAAAGAGCTCCATCCTTTGTCTGACGAATTCATCAATCACATCAATTCAGTGCAAAACTCTTGGAAAGCGGGCCGCAACTTCCCCCGAGACACACCAGACAGTCACCTCAAGAAACTGGTCGGATCATTGCACGATGATCACTTTTCTAAACTGGAAAAGATTTGGCATGGACCAGAAGTAACTGACAACCTACCGGAAAGTTTTGACCCAAGAGACAAATGGCCAGACTGCCCCACTCTCAACGAGATCAGAGACCAGGGATCCTGTGGTAGCTGCTGGGCCTTCGGAGCCGTAGAAGCCATGACTGACCGCATTTGCATCTACTCAAATGCAACCAAGCACGTGCATCTATCAGCCGACGACGTAGTGACTTGTTGCCACAAATGCGGTTCCGGCTGTAAGGGTGGTATTTTGGGTTCCGCTTGGGAATATTGGAAAGAAATCGGTATCGTCTCCGGAGGAAATTACAACTCGTCCCAAGGGTGCCGGCCATACGAAATCCCTCCTTGCGAGCATCACGTGCATGGTAACAGAATGCCCTGCCACGATGACGACCCTACTCCTAAATGTTACAAGAAATGCGAAGCAGGCTACAATGTGGACTACAATAAGGATAAAAACTACGCCAAGCGTATTTACGGGATTGACTCAAGTGAGGATCAAATCAAGGCGGAGCTTTTCAAGAACGGGCCGGTTGAAGGTGGTTTCATGGTGTTTGCTGATCTGTTAAGTTACAAAAGTGGGGTGTACAAGCACACCGAAGGAGACATTCAAGGAGGGCACGCAATTAAGATATTAGGCTGGGGCGTCGAGAACGGCAGTAAGTACTGGTTGATCGCTAATTCGTGAACAGCGACTGGGGCGACAATGGATATTTCAAGATCCTCCGTGGAGAAAATCACTGCGGCATCGAAAGTTCCGTCGTAGGCGGCGAACCCCTTCTATGATTTGCTGATTTGCTTAAACGGTGTCGGAATATGTAGTTTTTAAATAGCGAAGTAAGTTATCTTGAGAAATTATAGTTTTGATATAATACTTATCACACATGTAACCATTCACAAACGATAAATAATTCAGTCGAGTAAAACAAAGACATGTATATTAATATATAAAATGCGTTTGTATTAAATATTATATGAAAACAATCTAAGTTTAATTTCAATAATTCGTAACAATAACGAACATACATTAATGCTTACATCACACAATATTATCCTTCTGCATGATCGTCAAATAGCGCAAATGAATCTTCTGGAAATTTATAAGAAACAGATAATTAAAAGAACTTTGTACAGAAATTTTCAGCTATCATGTTCTGCGCATGTCATAAGCTACCAAGTGCATTATGACAAGTAATCTATACTAATATTATAAAGCTGAAGAGTTTGTTTTTTTGTTCGTTTGAACGCGCTAATCTCAGAAACTACTGGTTCGAATTAAAAACTTCTTTTAATGTTAGATAGAACATTTATTGAGGAAGGCTTTAGGCTATATAACACCACCCTGCTACTTATAGGAGCGAAGAATATAATATAAAAATCAAATTATAATTACAGTGCCATCTATGTTTCATGTATTGAAAACTTCTGAAATAAAAATGTGGCAAGTTATTTGATATTGCTTGCCACATTTTAAGTATTTAGTACTAAATTTTATTTACATGAAGTAATACATCAAATTAATATCATCAGTACTAAATAAATAAAGATTAATATAACCTATTATAAAATAAAATCTTAAAGCTAAATATATTTACAAATAAAATATATCTGCAAGTCACTGTCAGTGGTAGGAAGTGTCCCAAGAAGGCTGGTGGTATTTCCCCGTTGCACAGCTATGCTGATGCGCTGAACAAAATACGCACCAACCCTTGAGTCCCCGCTGGCCTCCACCAAACGAGAAGCGATCTCGATGTCGCCATTGCAAGCACTAAATATTGTAGGTTGCCTTACGATGTCCAGGTTCAGGACCTTACGATGTTTTCCCTCACCGTATTATTTCAAAAATAGTGTATCAAAAACCATACAAGAGATCATAACCTAATTACGAGTTCATAACATACTTAATAATAGATTGAGAATGGCTTGAAGAAGCACCGATGCTGGAGCACGAACCAAATATAAAGGTGACCCGGCGCGGTCCCCGTTACGCGGTGCGGAGTCTAAAATGGTGTGTTTTTATTGGTGCGGAGTCTAAAAATGTGTAGTAGAAAGAAGATACCTATGTTTTGTCGCACAAAATGCCGTGTTTTAATTGTAATATCTCCCCTCCATCCCGCAAACCTTGTTTCACCCCGCGTGATGCCATGCTAGTTTCCATAAAATATTGTATAAGGCCCACCCTTTTATTAATCACTCCATGTGCTGGAGTTACTCTTATGAAACATACATTTGTGGCCTGAGAGAAAGTAGGGGACATACATATCGGCGATCATAGGTACTTCTAACGTATCTCTAACGTCACCCTTTGTTAGTATGTCATGGATTTGAGTCTTATTCGTCTTATAAGGGGAACAATCCGTACCGTAACCGCCCTTCCTACTCATCCAAATGTACGGGGTGCTTAAAAAAAATGTATACACACTTTAAACTACCACTAAATTTCTTCTTGTATACCTTCAGTCAATCTACTATCATTCATCCCTGTGTATTCAAACATTTAAGTGTTATTGCAGGGTCGAAAAAAATGTGAATATGTGACTTCTGCCTACACCTCTATGAGGAGTAAGTAATATGTTTAAAAATATACAATATTTAATAGTTAGCAAGAATTACTTTTATAGCCTTTTACAAATACCTTCATATTTTGTAGATTCATATCGTTCTAAACAACGAAGAATATTTAAATTTTATTACTAACCTACATACCATGCGAAACCAACAAATTATGAATTCCAAAATCAAATAGCTATAGCAAGGTAAAATACTTACATACCAAACCCTCGATAACACAGAGCCTTAGATAGTTTAACTGATAATAAGTACGCCGAGAAGACACATCATCGTGACAAAATGCATAATATAACAGAATCGTAATTATTACAGTAACTGAAAATTATCTACGAGTGCGCGGGATCTCTGTTTATAGTTTTATAATCTGGAATACATAATACTGTGCTTACATTATGTCGCTGCACACGAACCCGATTGATATGCACAGTATTATGCATTCCAGATTATAAAACTATAAACAGAGATCCCGCGCACTCGTAGATAATTTTCAGTTACTGTAATAATTACGATTCTGTTATATGCATTTTGTCACGATGATGTGTCTTCTCGGCGTACTCAAAACACATACACACATTTCAGATAATATGTTTCATGAGTACCTACCTGACAAAGCGTACCTACCTATTTTATTACTTGATATAGCAATAGTCTGGCGCATTTAAAATGAAAGTGGTAAGATGATTATTAGCGCTCAGATACTGTATCTGTCAACTATTCTTTTACGTTAAGTCATGGTTTAGACCACAAACCATTGTAATTTTTCCATAGTTTAGACACTAACACCAAATGTAAGTAACTCTTTAGGTGTTAAAATATACAAACACACATCGTGTATTGATTCATTATTAACTACTTATTTAAGCTCCTGAAATACGCTATAACGTACATATGTAAGTAATGGTTACTGCACTAAAATATTGTTTCTTAAAATACCTATTAATTAATTTTTTTAAGTGCACGCATTATGGTTGCAAAACGTACAGCAAAGATCAGGATAAGGTTTGGGACTGTATTATTCGGGTGCTCAATTCAGTATTTATGGCGTATTTTCGTATTATTTGATGTTCATTTAAATACTAGCCATATGGCTAAATGGTAATGGGTCCATAGCCAAGTGGCCGGAAGTTAAGATGATCAAAATTTGTGGGATTGACATAAGCATAGACGCTTGACTGACGCGCGATCTCATTTTGTATTGTACTGTCATTTTGATACATTTCTTAGCCTTAGGTAAAAATCTTCTCTATTAGGGAATATGTAAGTACATGACGGTATTCTTCGATATAGCTGAATACAATTCATGTACAGAATAAAACATGAAAACATAAATAATGGCTCTGTCCCTACAAGTGGGTAGGGTAGGTATGGCGGGGCCTCATCATTTCTGATCCTGGCAAACCATTTTCATTGACATCCATATGAGGCTCATACCTAACATGCCTTTGAACTTCACAGCTGGGCACTCAAGCCTCTGCGTACGTACATATATACATACACATCACGCCTGATTCCCTGTAGAGGGGTAGGCAGAGATCGCGGATCTCCATTTGTCCCGATCCTGACAGACCACTTTCGCTTCATTGACATTCATACATCTTATCATACGCTACGCTCGGTTATATGTACAACTAACGTCACCTTTTTTCAATATAGCGTTTATCTGACTGTTATATGTCTTATTAGGCCGGCCCCTACGTTATTCCATATTGTAACCCCAATATTATGCTAATAACAGACCATGGGGTTGTTTTCAAGTCTCCAAGGATCTGTCCACCCCAAATCCCAAAGGGATTATCTGACGTACACATATATAAATGAGAGACCGGGTCATATCACGATAAATTAATAAAGATATCCGATTACCTTTATTTTGCCAGACGTTTCGACCCAGTTGCATAGGCCGTGGTCGCGATATGACCTGGTCTCTCATAGTAAATAAAATGAGTATAAATCGCGAGTGTTTAAAAATAACAATCTATAAATTATCAATACATTCATAACCTTTAATCCCTTTCGAGATGGACAGAACCTCGGGGACACGCTAATATCTCCAAGGTGACTTTATATCAATAATATTCGGATTTCCATTCATACATTTACGTCTTCACGCCTTTCGGGGTGGACAAAACCTTGGAGTCGAAAATATTTCCAAGGTAACCTTTTAGCACGAATATTGAGGTTGTGAAGTTATATGGAACATTGGTGACATGTTGCTAACCTATCGCCCAATATCTAGCCCTAGTAGGATTAAGCGGCTGTAGTCCAGTGGGTAAGACCTCGGACTTCGTATGCGAAAGGTCCTAGGTTCGAATCCCCCGACTCTGGCATGTTCACAAGGCTTCGATCTGTTTATGCGTGATAAGAGAAGTAAACATCATTGGGCACAATTAGTGATACAGAGTTATCAGTATTAACGGTTCCCTTGTAATTAATTATACTTTAGTAAATACTTACTCCCATGCTGCTCTGGGACGTAAAAAGAATGCTAACTAGCTGTGGTTCTGTACGGCATTCGTAGAAGGCGATAAAGGTACTAGGGGTTTATTAAGCCATTGGGCGATTGACTAGCAACCTGGGACCAATGTTCCTTATGGGATTACCACCGCATTCATGCTAATAAGTGACCAAGAACATGTATTCTTGCCTCGAAGGTTGTCTCGGAGGTTGTCTCCACCCCTATAGGGATTAAAGGACATAAACGTATGTAAATAAGTAATTATCCAATAAAAGTGTTTTTACTGCATGCGTGCATTTTCTCTCATTAATGATATAGCTTCGTTTACTACTAAATTCTACAGTGAAATCAGAGCTAAGTATAATGTGAATGACAAAAATAACTGAAAATAAGAAGTGCACGATGTTGAAGTATTGAAAGTTAGTGAAGTCGGATAGGTCTTATTTATTTATTTTTTTAGGGTCGCTTTAACTGCTTGGTCATTAGCAACCAACCTTGATTACAATGATGTGTTGATAATAATCTAGTCTTAACTTAATTTACACTTATTACTTAACTGTAACATAATGTATTTTATGGATTAATAATATTTCTTTTCTATGGGTTGATTCAATTCGGTGTAGATAACTGGTGTTTCACATAAAATTGCAGTGGTTTCTTGTACTCCTTATTTAAACATTGTTTAATGTCTCTAGGGAGGTCTAAACTATCCCTTACAGGTTCATATAATTGACATTCAATTAGCAAATGTTTGACAGTAGCGTTCTGACCACAGTCACATAAATTCCTATCAGACTTTGTAATGTTAAGTAGTTCTAAGCAGGTTTAGGATCGGCCATAGTAATTTATCACACATACATACATAACATTACAAAGTCTGATAGGAATTTATGTGACTGTGGTCAGAACGCTACTGTCAAACATTTGCTAATTGAATGTCAATTATATGAACCTGTAAGGGATAGTTTAGACCTCCCTAGAGACATTAAACAATGTTTAAATAAGGAGTACAAGAAACCACTGCAATTTTATGTGAAACACCAGTTATCTACACCGAATTGAATCAACCCATAGAAAAGAAATATTATTAATCCATAAAATACATTATGTTACAGTTAAGTAATAAGTGTAAATTAAGTTAAGACTAGATTATTATCAACACATCATTGTAATCAAGGTTGGTTGCTAATGACCAAGCAGTTAAAGCGACCCTAAAAAAATAAATAAATAAGACCTATCCGACTTCACTAACTTTCAATACTTCAACATCGTGCACTTCTTATTTTCAGTTATTTTTGTCATTCACATTATACTTAGCTCTGATTTCACTGTAGAATTTAGTAGTAAACGAAGCTATATCATTAATGAGAGAAAATGCACGCATGCAGTAAAAACACTTTTATTGGATAATTACTTATTTACATACGTTTATGTCCTTTAATCCCTATAGGGGTGGAGACAACCTCCGAGACAACCTTCGAGGCAAGAATACATGTTCTTGGTCACTTATTAGCATGAATGCGGTGGTAATCCCATAAGGAACATTGGTCCCAGGTTGCTAGTCAATCGCCCAATGGCTTAATAAACCCCTAGTACCTTTATCGCCTTCTACGAATGCCGTAAAGAACCACAGCTAGTTAGCATTCTTTTTACGTCCCAGAGCAGCATGGGAGTAAGTATTTACTAAAGTATAATTAATTACAAGGGAACCGTTAATACTGATAACTCTGTATCACTAATTGTGCCCAATGATGTTTACTTCTCTTATCACGCATAAACAGATCGAAGCCTTGTGAACATGCCAGAGTCGGGGGATTCGAACCTAGGACCTTTCGCATACGAAGTCCGAGGTCTTACCCACTGGACTACAGCCGCTTAATCCTACTAGGGCTAGATATTGGGCGATAGGTTAGCAACATGTCACCAATGTTCCATATAACTTCACAACCTCAATATTCGTGCTAAAAGGTTACCTTGGAAATATTTTCGACTCCAAGGTTTTGTCCACCCCGAAAGGCGTGAAGACGTAAATGTATGAATGGAAATCCGAATATTATTGATATAAAGTCACCTTGGAGATATTAGCGTGTCCCCGAGGTTCTGTCCATCTCGAAAGGGATTAAAGGTTATGAATGTATTGATAATTTGTAGATTGTTATTTTTAAACACTCGCGATTTATACTCATTTTATTTACTATGAGAGACCAGGTCATATCGCGACCACGGCCTATGCAACTGGGTCGAAACGTCTGGCAAAATAAAGGTAATCGGATATCTTTATTAATTTATCGTGATATGACCCGGTCTCTCATTTATATATGTGTACGTCAGATAATCCCTTTGGGATTTGGGGTGGACAGATCCTTGGAGACTTGAAAACAACCCCATGGTCTGTTATTAGCATAATATTGGGGTTACAATATGGAATAACGTAGGGGCCGGCCTAATAAGACATATAACAGTCAGATAAACGCTATATTGAAAAAAGGTGACGTTAGTTGTACATATAACCGAGCGTAGCGTATGATAAGATGTATGAATGTCAATGAAGCGAAAGTGGTCTGTCAGGATCGGGACAAATGGAGATCCGCGATCTCTGCCTACCCCTCTACAGGGAATCAGGCGTGATGTGTATGTATATATGTACGTACGCAGAGGCTTGAGTGCCCAGCTGTGAAGTTCAAAGGCATGTTAGGTATGAGCCTCATATGGATGTCAATGAAAATGGTTTGCCAGGATCAGAAATGATGAGGCCCCGCCATACCTACCCTACCCACTTGTAGGGACAGAGCCATTATTTATGTTTTCATGTTTTATTCTGTACATGAATTGTATTCAGCTATATCGAAGAATACCGTCATGTACTTACATATTCCCTAATAGAGAAGATTTTTACCTAAGGCTAAGAAATGTATCAAAATGACAGTACAATACAAAATGAGATCGCGCGTCAGTCAAGCGTCTATGCTTATGTCAATCCCACAAATTTTGATCATCTTAACTTCCGGCCACTTGGCTATGGACCCATTACCATTTAGCCATATGGCTAGTATTTAAATGAACATCAAATAATACGAAAATACGCCATAAATACTGAATTGAGCACCCGAATAATACAGTCCCAAACCTTATCCTGATCTTTGCTGTACGTTTTGCAACCATAATGCGTGCACTTAAAAAAATTAATTAATAGGTATTTTAAGAAACAATATTTTAGTGCAGTAACCATTACTTACATATGTACGTTATAGCGTATTTCAGGAGCTTAAATAAGTAGTTAATAATGAATCAATACACGATGTGTGTTTGTATATTTTAACACCTAAAGAGTTACTTACATTTGGTGTTAGTGTCTAAACTATGGAAAAATTACAATGGTTTGTGGTCTAAACCATGACTTAACGTAAAAGAATAGTTGACAGATACAGTATCTGAGCGCTAATAATCATCTTACCACTTTCATTTTAAATGCGCCAGACTATTGCTATATCAAGTAATAAAATAGGTAGGTACGCTTTGTCAGGTAGGTACTCATGAAACATATTATCTGAAATGTGTGTATGTGTTTTGAGTACGCCGAGAAGACACATCATCGTGACAAAATGCATATAACAGAATCGTAATTATTACAGTAACTGAAAATTATCTACGAGTGCGCGGGATCTCTGTTTATAGTTTTATAATCTGGAATGCATAATACTGTGCATATCAATCGGGTTCGTGTGCAGCGACATAATGTAAGCACAGTATTATGTATTCCAGATTATAAAACTATAAACAGAGATCCCGCGCACTCGTAGATAATTTTCAGTTACTGTAATAATTACGATTCTGTTATATTATGCATTTTGTCACGATGATGTGTCTTCTCGGCGTACTTATTATCAGTTAAACTATCTAAGGCTCTGTGTTATCGAGGGTTTGGTATGTAAGTATTTTACCTTGCTATAGCTATTTGATTTTGGAATTCATAATTTGTTGGTTTCGCATGGTATGTAGGTTAGTAATAAAATTTAAATATTCTTCGTTGTTTAGAACGATATGAATCTACAAAATATGAAGGTATTTGTAAAAGGCTATAAAAGTAATTCTTGCTAACTATTAAATATTGTATATTTTTAAACATATTACTTACTCCTCATAGAGGTGTAGGCAGAAGTCACATATTCACATTTTTTTCGACCCTGCAATAACACTTAAATGTTTGAATACACAGGGATGAATGATAGTAGATTGACTGAAGGTATACAAGAAGAAATTTAGTGGTAGTTTAAAGTGTGTATACATTTTTTTTAAGCACCCCGTACATTTGGATGAGTAGGAAGGGCGGTTACGGTACGGATTGTTCCCCTTATAAGACGAATAAGACTCAAATCCATGACATACTAACAAAGGGTGACGTTAGAGATACGTTAGAAGTACCTATGATCGCCGATATGTATGTCCCCTACTTTCTCTCAGGCCACAAATGTATGTTTCATAAGAGTAACTCCAGCACATGGAGTGATTAATAAAAGGGTGGGCCTTATACAATATTTTATGGAAACTAGCATGGCATCACGCGGGGTGAAACAAGGTTTGCGGGATGGAGGGGAGATATTACAATTAAAACACGGCATTTTGTGCGACAAAACATAGGTATCTTCTTTCTACTACACATTTTTAGACTCCGCACCAATAAAAACACACCATTTTAGACTCCGCACCGCGTAACGGGGACCGCGCCGGGTCACCTTTATATTTGGTTCGTGCTCCAGCATCGGTGCTTCTTCAAGCCATTCTCAATCTATTATTAAGTATGTTATGAACTCGTAATTAGGTTATGATCTCTTGTATGGTTTTTGATACACTATTTTTGAAATAATACGGTGAGGGAAAACATCGTAAGGTCCTGAACCTGGACATCGTAAGGCAACCTACAATATTTAGTGCTTGCAATGGCGACATCGAGATCGCTTCTCGTTTGGTGGAGGCCAGCGGGGACTCAAGGGTTGGTGCGTATTTTGTTCAGCGCATTAGCATAGCTGTGCAACGGGGAAATACCACCAGCCTTCTTGGGACACTTCCTACCACTGACAGTGACTTGCAGATATATTTTATTTGTAAATATATTTAGCTTTAAGATTTTATTTTATAATAGGTTATATTAATCTTTATTTATTTAGTACTGATGATATTAATTTGATGTATTACTTCATGTAAATAAAATTTAGTACTAAATACTTAAAATGTGGCAAGCAATATCAAATAACTTGCCACATTTTTATTTCAGAAGTTTTCAATACATGAAACATAGATGGCACTGTAATTATAATTTGATTTTTATATTATATTCTTCGCTCCTATAAGTAGCAGGGTGGTGTTATATAGCCTAAAGCCTTCCTCAATAAATGTTCTATCTAACATTAAAAGAAGTTTTTAATTCGAACCAGTAGTTTCTGAGATTAGCGCGTTCAAACGAACAAAAAAACAAACTCTTCAGCTTTATAATATTAGTATAGATTACTTGTCATAATGCACTTGGTAGCTTATGACATGCGCAGAACATGATAGCTGAAAATTTCTGTACAAAGTTCTTTTAATTATCTGTTTCTTATAAATTTCCAGAAGATTCATTTGCGCTATTTGACGATCATGCAGAAGGATAATATTGTGTGATGTAAGCATTAATGTATGTTCGTTATTGTTACGAATTATTGAAATTAAACTTAGATTGTTTTCATATAATATTTAATACAAACGCATTTTATATATTAATATACATGTCTTTGTTTTACTCGACTGAATTATTTATCGTTTGTGAATGGTTACATGTGTGATAAGTATTATATCAAAACTATAATTTCTCAAGATAACTTACTTCGCTATTTAAAAACTACATATTCCGACACCGTTTAAGCAAATCAGCAAATCATAGAAGGGGTTCGCCGCCTACGACGGAACTTTCGATGCCGCAGTGATTTTCTCCACGGAGGATCTTGAAATATCCATTGTCGCCCCAGTCGCTGTTCCACGAATTAGCGATCAACCAGTACTTACTGCCGTTCTCGACGCCCCAGCCTAATATCTTAATTGCGTGCCCTCCTTGAATGTCTCCTTCGGTGTGCTTGTACACCCCACTTTTGTAACTTAACAGATCAGCAAACACCATGAAACCACCTTCAACCGGCCCGTTCTTGAAAAGCTCCGCCTTGATTTGATCCTCACTTGAGTCAATCCCGTAAATACGCTTGGCGTAGTTTTTATCCTTATTGTAGTCCACATTGTAGCCTGCTTCGCATTTCTTGTAACATTTAGGAGTAGGGTCGTCATCGTGGCAGGGCATTCTGTTACCATGCACGTGATGCTCGCAAGGAGGGATTTCGTATGGCCGGCACCCTTGGGACGAGTTGTAATTTCCTCCGGAGACGATACCGATTTCTTTCCAATATTCCCAAGCGGAACCCAAAATACCACCCTTACAGCCGGAACCGCATTTGTGGCAACAAGTCACTACGTCGTCGGCTGATAGATGCACGTGCTTGGTTGCATTTGAGTAGATGCAAATGCGGTCAGTCATGGCTTCTACGGCTCCGAAGGCCCAGCAGCTACCACAGGATCCCTGGTCTCTGATCTCGTTGAGAGTGGGGCAGTCTGGCCATTTGTCTCTTGGGTCAAAACTTTCCGGTAGGTTGTCAGTTACTTCTGGTCCATGCCAAATCTTTTCCAGTTTAGAAAAGTGATCATCGTGCAATGATCCGACCAGTTTCTTGAGGTGACTGTCTGGTGTGTCTCGGGGGAAGTTGCGGCCCGCTTTCCAAGAGTTTTGCACTGAATTGATGTGATTGATGAATTCGTCAGACAAAGGATGGAGCTCTTTCCCCAAAGCAAAACAAAGTATCGCAAACACAAACAGATAGCGGAACGCCATTTTGGCGTACGTGCTCCGTTGTCGAGTGGTGCGTGTCGACTGAACACTGCCTCTGGTTAAAAACTTCAAAGTCGGGAGCGTGTTGAACGCTCGATCGCAATTGGTGTATGTAGTGACGCGAATTGATAAAGTGCTCGGTTATGGACAACGAGCAATATATTATGAACTCGTCATTGGGTTATGATCTCTTGTATGGTTTTTGAAACATTATTTTTGTAATACTACGATGAGGAAAAACATCGTAAGGACCTGGACCTTGACATCGTAAGGTAACCTACCTGTTGGCCGAATAGGTTTTAGTGCTTGCAATGGCCACATGGCTTACTACCTGTCATATTCAGTACAATGTGGCCAACACGTTGGTGCGAGGTTTCCATACATTTACTGCAGAAATCTGGACTACTGACTACCCCGTAAGGGTTAATGGTCTTAAACGCGTTTGTCGTTGTCTTTTTGGAAATGGTAAAACGAAACTCTTGACGTTTCTGTAAAGGACGTGAAAATGTTTTATGGTTTTAATTTTTTTCTTAAATAAACAATAGCGAGAAACAGAAGAGCGTGAATGAGAAGGTTAATGGGTGTGAGTGAAGCAAGAGAGATTTGCTAGGGTCCTTCCAAGTGCCGACCGATACTCTCTCCCTGTCCCATTTTGGACGTAGAGGCGTGAATATATGTATGTATGAATAAAATAATACATAACCATAACATGTAAACTCTAAACTTCACGAGTTTGAACGACTATGGAAACCTATACATACCCGTTTTAAAGGTATTGTAAATGGAAGTTTGTGTTTAAAAGGCAAATTCTTTAACTTCCTTTGTTGTTAACTTGTTTATATGAAACTTGGTGAACCTAGTACGGGTTTCTTTCCATTAGTGAGGTTCACATATCCAAGATATTAAACGAAATTGATTTCATAAGTTGCCAAAGTACTATAAGTCGTAAGATGCTTGCAAATGCACTAACAGTCCATAAACTAAGAATTATCTCCAGTTCGACCAGAAACGTGCAATCGGACGCGTTTCCCTTTCTCTGTGAACGAAGTGCACGTGTTAATATATCAATCAATCAATCAATCAGCCTGTATTAGTCCACTGCTGGACGTAGGCCTCCCCAAGGGTACGCCACAAAAGACGATCTTTCGTGGCCCTCATCCAGCCACTACCAGCAACCTTCTTGAGGTCATCGGTCCACCTGGCAGGGGGGGCGTCCTACTCTACGTTTGCCGAGACGTGGCCTCCACTCAAGAACCGCTTTACTCCAGCGGTCGTGTTAATAAATTAGTGATAATTGTATACAAGTGAACTTTGGGCGCTCCTGGTAACGAGGGTGAGGGTTAGGCTTATCACAATGGAACCCAACCTTATCCCCAGTGGAAGAAACCCCAATGTAATCCCCATACCAACGCAACCCCAACGTCCAATGTAAGCTATGCTAAGATGACCTCAAAAGCGGTATTCCCAATGAAAGAACAAGCTATCATACTGGACTCCATTGACGGACTCGCAGTTCGAGACTACTTGCTGCATCTAGCAAGTGTGATACACCCGACCAAGCTCCAGCATGCCTTACGAATCGCGAACTCACGTATGTGTGTGTACGTTGCCACCAAGGAGACAGCGGACCATCTCGTGGACACTGTTAAGAGGACGAAGATTAAGGATCATGTGTTGGAGATCCGGCCATTGTTAACGCCCAATAAACGCATAATTCTATCTAATGTGCAACCAGTCCTGCCTCCCTGGGTTTTCAAACAAAAATTCGCAGAAGTAGGTGTTAAGGTAGCCTCCCCACCTTCGTAAAAGTGGGTATACAGGACCCCGGATTCTCACACTACGACTACTGTTTCATCATTAGAAATCGTAGATGCACCCAACCCAATAGAACATTTTTTGGTGTGTTGAAAGATATTTGTTTGTTTGTTTTGAAGTATAATTTTCATAGGTGTGCCTTTTAAGGAACCTGTCAAAATTAGATGTCAAAAAATAAATGTGGTTTTTTTTTCTGGAATTTTCAACAAATTCTTTTGTAAATAATACATTAGAGTATAATTTAACTCAATGTACATAGATACTAGTTGGTTTCAATATTCTGGCTACAATAGCTTAGGAGAAATTAGGCTTTGAAATAACCTCTGCAGATTTGACGTTTTTGTCAAAATCTCGGAAAGTATTCATGGTAGCCGGCTGTAAATTGGAGCACAGCCTAGTTAAATTGTAACGAACAAACGTGCAAAAAAAACAGAAAATCTCACAGTGGCCACTGCTCCTTCCTTACCCTGCCAGACCCTTTAATATTTATTCATATAGTTGTGCATCACGGTCCGTTAATACTATTTGTCCGACCGACCGATGGCGGTATATCCATGCGAAAAGGGTAGGGAGACTAAATACAAAGCCAATGACGGGCAGCAGCGTCATTTGTGCTAACCTCCTTACCCCTGCGATCTCCAACCCGCCTGCTAAGCGTGGAGATTAAGGCAATTACCCCGCCTCTAAGTAAATGACAAAACTTGAAAGATGGCCCCGAGTTCCTGGCGGCACTGTCGTCCTGGCCACGATGACGGTCGAGGTAGAGACAGTGCCAGGGTTGCGAAGAATCCCCAGGCGTCGAATGAGTCACCAAAACAACTGCCCGTGGCGACGTACAACGGATGCAGTCTCCGGCTGCATTCGCATCTCGTCGAACTGGAAGCAGAACTTACAAAAATCAGATGGCATATCTTGGGGTTAAGGAGACTGCAAGTCCCAGGGGGGCGTAGGCTTCCTCGTCAACAAAGTCCTCTGTAACAACATTGTGGAAGTGTCCAGTGTGTCGACAAGGGTGGCGTACATCGTTATCGAGCTTTCGGATCGATATTCACTTAAAATGATCCAAGTGTATGCCTCCACATCGGCACACTCAGACCAAGAGCTAGAGGCGCTATACGATGACATCGAACGGGCCTTACATCATACCACGTCCGCTCACTACAACGTTGTAATGGGGGACTTTAACGCTAAAGTTGGTCAAAGGGAGAGTGGTGAAATGAGGATGGTGCCACACGGCATTGGCAGTCAGAATTCCAGGGGACACATGCTGGTCCACTTTCTTGAATCGCAGGGGCTGTATCTTATGAACACCTTTTATAAGAAAAAACCCCAACGAAAGTGGACCTGGAAAAGTCCCGACGGAAAAACCTTTAATGAGATCGACTTCATCATGGCGGATAAAAAGCACATATTCAGGGATGTTTCCATGATCAACAGGTTTAACACCAGAAGTGATCACCGTATGGTAAGGGGCACCCTGAATATCAACCATAACCTAGAAAGGATGCGCATGATGAAGTCCACGCCCCGACCTATTCGACTGCAAATGGCCGTTGGTTCACCCAAGTTCTAACTGGAACTCCAGAACCGCTTTGCCATTCTGCACACCGCGACCAATGTTAACAAAATATCAATTTCTTAAAGTTTTTCTCGAAGTGACTCTCTGGGGCCCAGATGCCATAGACATCATGCTATGAAAGTAGCTGAAATAAACAACCCTAGCCGTGTACTCGTCCATATATTCCCTAATCCGTTTAACAGCATATGCCGCGGAACTAAGTTTTTTAGATAAAACGCGAATGTGGTCTCCTCACTGCAGCTTTGAATCTAAAGTTATTCCCAAGAAGACAGCAGTATTTATTTTATCTATTTTCTCATTATTTATTATTAGACAGTTTCGACACGTAATGAGCTTCCGTAGACAGTTGTTCATAGTCCCAGAAGACGAGTGCAAGGTGCCTGAATCATTGCAGGTGACCTTTGAAGCCACAACGCATTGGATCTACATAACTAGGGGTTCTGTAAAGTGCTTCACCTGTAGTGAAACAGTCCACTTGGCTGTTAATTGTCCTCAAACACAATAAAAAGAAAAAAAATAAAAAAAAAATTTGGTGGTGGTAAGAAAATAACTTTTAAATATAAATCGTTTCAAATTGTAAACATTTTTTTTTAGCTACCACCGTCATCTTTTTATAAATTTATAAAGGGTCTGGCAGGGGAAGGAAGGAGCAGTGGCCACTGTGAGATTTTCTGTTTTTTTTACACGTTTGTTCGTTACCATTTAACTAGGCTGCGCTCCAATTTACAGCAGGCTACCATGAATACTTTCCGAGATTTTGACAAAAACGTCAAATCTGCAGAGGTTATTGCAAAGCCTAATTTCTCCTAAGCTATTGTAGCCAGAATATATATATCCTCGTGAAGAACCCTGCAACTGGCGTGCATGCATGATGATGAGATTAATATAAATCAAAGATGCGAATGATGCATGTAAGAATTGTACTAAGTGGCACTCCGTGATCTCTGCCTACCCCAACAGGGACATGGCGTGATTTTATGTATGTAAAAGACATTCTTTTTAATCTACACTATTATAATGTAATAAATATGATGACGATGATTGGTTTCCTCACCATGTTTCAACTCCCCGTCAAGTTGTACATACATCACAAGCTCAATTAGTTATATGATGATCGTATTTCGTCTTCATCAATGCTTTACATACCAAAGACTCACACTATAACTTTTTATTTGCGATAATCCTTTAATGCGATTACCGATTTATTAAGGTTAACAGTATGTTTCGGTTAACCGTCTAGGGTGTTAATCGTTTGAATGAGTTTTCCGAACACTGATTGTCACCCTATTTCTTGTTGTAAAGAACGAAAATAGAAAAATCTTTTTTCTTAAACAATTACAATCTTTTCAATTTTTTCAGATATGGATTTATGTTGCACATTTTTTTCACTAAATGATACAATGTTGAGTTTTGTCGTATCTTTCGTAGTTAAAGAGTTATAAAACAAATAACAAAAAAAAGTGACAGATTGAGGGCCCGAATATTACCGAGGTCATAACTTCGAAACCCGGAGAGGTACGGACCGGTTCTTGCTTTCACAATTTTTCATAATTTATTATGTAACACATAGGTAAAGAAGCAGTTGCTGTACGAAAAGGGTTATTATAAAAATTTGGTATAAATTTTCAGGAGTGTGAGGATTGAGGGCCCAATTTTACAAAAGCGTTTGGTGGTAATGTCTTATTTTCACAAATTTTGATTGTATATTACTTACATTTTACTCGTAAAGACTTTTTCTTAATGCCCTTATTCGCCAGGTACGGGTGGGCTCTCAATCCTCTATGTGAGAATTGAGGCCCCGACTTTTTAGGCTTTTACTCCCTTAATTGACTTTCACAAATTCAGATTCCAAGTTGCACAATTGTTTTGGAATGTTCACTAAATCCTAGCAAATTTTCAAAAAGATTGACGGAGTGGCCCTCAATTCTCACACACACTTTGGAATTGCATTCGCGAATGAACAAAAGGCTGCAAAACAGGTGTTCTCATCTATGCCGCAAACTTGGTGCAATAAAATATAACAAATAAGTGCTTTATTACTAACGCATGATCATCAGCCTGAAGTAACCCCGAGCATCTTCTGCCATCCATGACCCTCGAGAACAGCTTATAGATGTGGCTCAGAAGTGTTATCGGCCTGTAGTTTTTCAAGAGGGTTTTATCTCCCTTCTTATAGAACAGAACAGCCACACCTCTGTCCCAACATTTTGGAGTTCTTCTGGAGAAAATGACAGTGTTAAAAATTCTCTGGAGCTCCCTCAAAACCGGTCTTCCACCAGATTACAGGAGCTCAGAGGTGATTCCATCCTCTCCCGGAGCTTTTCCACTTTTAAGCTGTTTTAAGGCCATCTCAATCTCATCCAAAGCTATTTTAGGCATGTCCTCCGTGAAGTGGCGTGTCAACGTGGCCCTTGAATTGGAGAGGTCAAGAATTCGGATTACGGCAGCGCGAGCGGTATAACTTGCCGTAAAAATCTTCTATCATAGACAAGATCTCTAGTTTTGAGGTCACCATGTCTCCACGAGCTGTCCTCAACTTCGTCATGTGGCTACGTCCCAATTTTCGGGCGAATATGCGCATCCCACGGTTTTGCTCGATCAACTCTTTTATGAGGAAAGCATTAGCCTTACATAGGTCACGTCGTTTTGCAAAGTCAAAGTCAAATGTGTTTCTTCAACATAAGTACAAGTACAGTACATTCATTAAAAGTCAAAACATTTGCCTGACACTGGTTGTCTCTTAGCATTGAAATTCTACCATTGGTTCGGAAGCCCTGGCTCGGAGAAGAACCAACAAGAAACTCTGGTTTTCAGGATTTTATGCCCAGTGCCAGTTACAAATACAAATTATACAGAAACATAATTATCTTTGCACATATAGCTTAGATGCACTCATTGCCAACACTGAGCATCGGCAAGGTAGTCTCCGACCGCGTAGTAAGCACCCCGGACTAGTCGGCCTCTAACTATAGTCTTAAATTTAGGTAAGGACAATCGCGTAATTCAGTCCGGTAAAAGATTATAAAACGCACGCAATTTCCAACAAAAGATTTCTTGACCTTATGAAGCCTCGAGGGCGCCACATACAGCTTATCTTTGTTCCTAGTATTAATTTTATGAAGATCACAGTTTCTACTTAAAAATGTTTATATTTTTATGTACATAAATGACACACTCATATATGTAATGATCAACAACCGTCAAAATATCAATTTCTTAAAGTTTTTCTCGAAGTGACTCTCTGGGGCCCAGATGCCATAAGACATAATGCTAAAAAGTAAGTAATAAAAAGTAGCTGAAATAAACAACCCTAGCCGTGTACTCGTCCGTATATTCCCTAATGCGTTTAGCAGCATATGCCGCGGAACTAAGTTTTTTAGATAAAACGCGAATGTGGTCTCCTCACTGCAGCTTTGAATCTAAAGTTAATATTATTAAGAACTAATTTGTTATATAGAAACCATTGAATTACATCGCCTATCACCGAGTTTATTGCTTGTGACTCATCAATCTTCCTGCTAATGTTAAAGATTAGGGATGTGCCATCTGCAAAAAGGACCATCCTGCACTGTATGTTACAAAAGGTAAGTCATTTATGTATACTAGGAAAAGAAACGGACCTCTGGTATAGTTCTCCCGCCGTCTTTCGTCTCGATTGTACGTATTTCTGGGTTCGTCTAGCAACACTATCTTTCTTCACATTATTTAGTAACTTCTTGAGCTTTGTATTGAAGTAGTCTTGTTCCTGTAGGAGGTTGTTTATGTTATCCGCTTCCATTTTCGTTCTTCTCTATGTTTTCAACGGTCTTCAGTCCCTATCCTACAGCTAATAAACGAACCCAACAAGTACTGCTGTCTCCTGCACCCCTCGGCCCGGGTTTCGCGACTATTCTGCTAGTTAGGGGATGCCACTTGGGGATGTCTACAGAATTCAGCACCTACGATTGAGCCTAACAAAGCCACAACCCGGTGCGGTTGATACACCAAGCCGTGACTTTGCGACCACCAAAACTATCCTCTACCCTAAGGGGGATTCGCGTTTGGAGTCACCGCGATATAATAAAAAAGTAAATAATTAAGGAATTTTAAGTTACGTTATTATTATTTAAAGTTAAGTTAAAGTACAGTTAAGTTATAAGTGTATTGAAATGAAATGAAATGCTTTTTATTCAACATGAGGATTATAAAATTACTTATTGAAGATCAAAAAAAAAAACATTGTTACAGGAAAAGTTGTCATTAAAATTAGTTAATTAAAAAAAAAATTAAGTTAAACTATTTGCATTTCGTAATGCAAAATCCTACAGAGAAGAAATGCTAAGAAACTCTGCAAACATATTTCAATACAACTTCTATTAAATAATCCATCAAAATTAGTTAATTTCACCATGAGTGTGGAAAATAAAAAAAAACTCGAAGGTCCATGGGCACACTTCAGCGTCGTGACAGAGTGGTCCCGACCCTGGAGTGTGGGAAGATATGGGGTATAGCCTACAGACGAACGTTTCTGTGCTTGGCGTCAGCATTCTATCACTGTGTCCAAGAGCACTCATCTCACCTTCGCTTCGCAAAATATATTATCATATTTTGACAGGAACGCATTGGATGATTTGTATGACAGTGACCACTTTCCTATAATGATAAAAAGTAACTCAGACTTAATGCAAGAAGAAAAATGTATATATATTAAATGGAAATTTGCTTTTTCGGATTGGCAGGCGTTCGAAAGTGAGTTGGAGTTTAGCGTTTCTATGCTAGACGATATAACCCCTTCCTCTAATTGTGATGTACTTATTAAATGGAAAATTTTTTATGAGTGCATACTAACCACAGCAACGAACCACATTCCCAAGATTACGGGGTAAAGTAGACACAAAGAAAGTACACTGGTGGAACGAAGAATGCAGTATAGCGATCAAAGATACCAAAAAGGTGGTATATAGAATCGAATAATCTTTTATATCGTCAGCAATTTGGTTATAGATAATTTAGGTCCACTATTGGTTATCTGGCTCAAGTGGCAAATGAAGTCTCCAAGTCAGTCAACACGAGGTAGCAGTCGCTCCCGACATAGAGAAGGCCTACGAAATGGTCTGGAGAGGTAGAGTCCTTTCCATTCCACACCAAATGGGAGTTCGGGGTAAGTTGTAAGCATATGTCAAAAAATTTAAGTCTCATAGGATTATTAGAGTTCGCATGCAACAAGTTCTGTCGGATCCTGTTTGTATGGAAAACGGGTTGGCGCAGGGTTCAGTCCTTAGTGTGTTTTGTTCTTGATGGCTATTTATCATATTAGAAAGTCTTTGCGTTCTCCTGTCAAAGGTTTTTTATTTGCCGATGTCCTGACCATACTTAGTAGTGGTACAGACATTTAGTTGACACAAAAGCTTCTACAAAGCTCCTTAGTCAATCTTAATACCTGGTGCATAAGAACGGGTTTAAAATTTTCCTCTACAAAAACTGAATTCATAGTTTTCTCAAAGCAACGGAGCAATAAAAGCATAGTATTAAAATTAAGTAAAACTAATAGTAAGGAAATAAATGTACTGAGATTATTAGGCTTATTTTTTTGATAAGACACTTAATTGGAATTAGCATATTAAAAAGTTAAAATCCGAATGCATGCAACGAATCAACATTATCGAGGTTCTATCGTCGTGTAATTGGGGCTCTGATAGTAAACTAATGAGATGTACTTATAAGACTCGTTCGTTCGAAGTTGAACTATGGAGCAGTGGTATATGGTTCGGCTTCATCTGGGATCTTGGATACCTTAGAAACTGTCCAAAGTACATGTCTAAGGTAAAGTCTGGGTGCCTTTTGCACTAGTCCTGTGTACAGCATTCTGGCTGAGGCAGGAGAAATGCCGTTAAGTTTTAGGAGGAAGGAATTGTTTGTATTACGCGGCTCGAAACTTAGCTATTTACGATAATTCACTGATCTCGAATATTGAACCGCAAGAAGAATTTGTATACCAACTTCGATCCTCATTAAACCGCCCTTTAAATATGAGGATAAAATCTTACTTGAAGGAAATCAACTTTAACTTCCCCAACATATTTAACAGAAAACCTCCATTAGCTCCTCCATGGGAAAATAAACTCATATTAATTCCTCATTATCAGATTGCAACGTTCGTAAAGAAACGTCTAACTTCATATACAAGAGCTTCTATTACATTACTCAGAATACACAATGCTCTATACAGATGGTTCCGTAAGCTCTGAAGGTACTGGATGCGCAGTAGTATCCCAAGAACATGTAGTCAATCTCCGCCTGCCAAATTACGCTTAAGTGTATACTTGCGAAGCGATTGCTCTGCTGCAATAATTTTAAATACGTAATTTTTACAGATTCTAATTCATGCTTATTAGCACTTGAAAATTTGTACAGTAATAACCCTCTAATACAATTTATCCAGGAGGGAATTCAAGAGTTGCCACAAAAAGGCAAAACAGTTACATAAACCAAACAAACTGATATGGGTTCTTAGCCACCTGGACACACCGCAGAGTCGTGACAGAGGGGTCCCGACCTTGCAGTGTGGGAAGATACGGGGGATAGCCTATAAACGAACCTAGCCACCAATAAGGTGTGTGTACCTAACTGGCCCTAAGTTCCTATAGCCTAACCCGAATATATACTTATATATAATAAGTGTGGAGCGGTGTGTCAGGCGTGTGGCGCGTGGATGTGGGGCAGCCGGAGCCACCAGGCATAAAGTGTGCCTAGCCGTGTGTAGTGCCTAACGGTAGGGAAAGCTACGCCTCTAGACCTAAGGGCGCGGCCGGGAGCCTAGGTTGGGGGATCAAAGGTTTAGGTATGAGGATTTTCCCGTAGCTGGTGAGCCAGGCTCAGCGCCACCATTTGAGACTGAAGGTGTCTTTGCCACTACGGGAGGAGAGGTGAAGAAATGAGAACGCCACAAGGATAAAGATAAGTTATAAGTCTTCACTTTTGTTTGAGATAAGGGATCAATTTTTTTTAACAAATTAACAATTGGAGAGATTTTGCCGTATATGGTTCGCCAACAAAGTCAGCAGCTCTGTGAAAGTTGAAAATACAAATAATTATTTTTGACTGAATATTTAGTCAGTTGTAATACCATATTGCCTAAATATGTTTGCTTTCGGATTACATTTGGATTCTCAACTGGAACGAACTGAAGAACAAGGAAGAGAAGAATTATTGGAGCTTCGATTTCGTTTTATTTCGGTTGTAGCGGCTGGCGGTGTTGGTGTCACCATGGCAATGGAATAACAAGAAGTGCAAATGCCGTGGCATCAGTGTATGTACATCAGCCGACATAACCTTAGTTGTGAATGGCTTAATAAAGAATTTAAAAAAATAACAATTGGAGATAGCAAGTAGTTCTAAGCAGGTTTAGGATCGGCCATAGCAATTTATCACACACATATAATTACAAAGTCTGATAGGAATTTATGTGACTGTGGTCAGAACGCTACTGTCAAACATTTACTCGTTGAATGTCAATTATATGAACCTGTAAGGGATAGTTTAGACCTCCCTAGAGATGATAAATAATGCTTAAATAAGCAGTACAAGAAAACACTGCAATTTTATGTGTAACACCATTTATCTACACCGAATTTAATCAACACATAGAAAGGAAATATTTTTATTAATCCATAAAGTATATTATGTTACAGTTAAGTAATAATTGCAAATTGAGTAAAGACTAGATTATTATCAACATATCATTGTAATCAATTTAGGTCGCTAATGACCAAGCAGTTAAAGCGAACTTAAATAAAATAAAATAAATAATAATTATCTCGACATCAGTAACTTTCAACACTTCAACATCGTGCACTTCTTGTTTTCAGTTATTTTTTGTCATTCACATTATACTTAGCTCTGATTTCATCTGTATGTCTTTACGAAGTGCCATTAGTTTTAGTTTGATTAATCTAAATTGATTTATTTTAAGAATAAGTTTTATGTTAATGACATATTTTTATGAAAAATGATTTTTTTTTTACCTTCAATAAGTGATATTAATATCGTTATGTTGAATAAAAAGATTTTCATTTCATTTCACTGTAGAATTTAGTATTAGGTTTCAAGTTTTGTCATCATTCGTTATACATAAGAGTCATTGATTTAAACCTTTAATTATTAAATGTGCTAATTTATGAGGTCGACTTAATCTTTAGATGTAAGGCCTAAATAAAATAGAATAAAAAAACATCGTGCACTTATTAGCTCCCCTATTTCTCAATATACTTTTAACGATCTACCTAAACGAAGCTTTATCATTATAATGAGAGAAAATGCACGTATTTCACAGTAGAAACACTTTTGTTGGAAAATTACTTATTTACATACATTCATGTCGTTTAATCCCTTTTGGGATGGAGAGAACCTTCGAGACAAAAACACATGTTCTTGATCACTTATTAGCATGAATGCGGTTGTAATCCCATAAGGAACTCTAGGACAATAGCTTTTGGCGAGCACATGTATTTTATATAGCTCTGTGTTTTAAAAAATCTTAGAAGTTGTAAAAGTTGAGTTACATACCAGTGCGATACATCATTCTGCGTGCCTTGAGAAGTGCTACAAGTGTGCGATTTTGGTTTTGTGAAATTCTGAAATTTTCTTGGATTTTCAGTGAAAATACAGTTTTATGTTAAAATATTTTCCATTGAATCAAAGATATCTTTAAAACTAAATTGACGACCCCAGTGTTTTTTGTTATCAAAAAGTGCGCCTTGTTTAGTTCTACAAAATAGTGATTTTTCCGGAAAATTTTCTTCACGTTTTTCGCTAATACAGCGGAAAATCCGAAAACCACGTGGCCACGTGGTCGTGGATAGTGTGGGTTTAAGATTACAAAAATACCACAGCTGAATAGAGAATTCAAAACGGAGTCAAACTACATATTGAAAAAGAAAATTAGTGAATTTTCCAAGCAACCAGACAGCAAAAAGTTAAATTATTAAGAATTTCAGAACTTTTCGTCTTTATACGGGTGAAATTTTCATCACTGGCAATACTTCAAGGGTAGATTATATGGTGGAAAATATGCGGTTTGACATGATTATTTTAGTACCCTCCAGTACAAAAATATTGAGAAAAGTGTCCTCAAAGTTTGGGAGCCAATTCAGATTACATGTACACCCTACATTATTTCATTCATAAGTTCTCATCCAACTAAACATCTTTCAACACCCAAAACAAAAAACTATCAACAACAAAACTAACAACTATCAAAAACAAAATATCGAAGAAAAAATCAAATTTTTTTTACTAAACTCTATTTCTGTTGTACCCAATGCCGTTCTAGGGTTTGAAGAAAAGTCGAAATCATCACTACGGCTTACGTGCTCTTTAATACACAAAAACATAAAATTTGGTTGAACATTACATGCCACCAATGAAAATTATCAAAACACATTGATTTCATCACACATACATGGTACACGATGACAAATACAATTCCATTTCACTAGTTCTTCAATCTTTGTTCATTTTAATCCGTATCGATAGTTATTATAGCTAATAACAAATAATTTCAAAACTTTTTATCATTTTGCGAATTCCGTTATTACATACATACATAAACAATTCAATTCAACAATTCAATAGAACAATTCAACATTGAGTAATTTTATTAGAGATCCCGCCACATAAGGTGGCAGTTGGAGGCGTCGCCACAGTCGCGTAATTCAGTGTTACCAGTAAACACGCCAAAACTAGCACTCACTGTGCCATACGGCTCGATACATTATAGGTTTCATTTGTAACGGTCTTTGGTTGCAGAGCTATAAACTCAAATAAAACAAATTAATATATCAAAGTCAAAATATGTTTATTAAACTATTTCAAACATGATTAATAATTAACGGGACTTATCCTTCTTATTATATATTACATATATTATGTGTTCCTTCACTCTGTCCGCAATAGACCGTTTAGTGTGTTCGACGTAGGATTTCCCACAGCTGCAATCAATCTTATACACACCCTTATATCTTATATCATGAGTATAAATCGCGAATCTCTTAAAACTATTATTTCAAACATGGCACTGAGCATTGTCTTTACATATTTTTTACCGAGGTTAGATCAGCGGAGACCCTAGCTTGGAGAAGAAACTCCGGAAATCAATTTATTATAATCACCCTTAACAAACATAAAAATTACAAAGAGTGGGCAAAAAACACAACGCTGGTAATACTAAATTTACCTTTCATACAAAATAACACGCAATGGCGGTAACGTCAAATTTAGTTCCAAGATTGGCTACTGCCACCTTATGTGGCGGGATCTCTAACTTTTTAATTTAATGGTCTGATTACATGTCTTTAAAAGTACATGATATTATTAGTGATAAAATAGTACATAACACTTAAGTGAAATAAACAATTTTATTATTCTTGATTTACTTTTCATTGTTTATTCTTCATCTCATGTACATTTATTAATTAGTCATACAAAATATTTAAATATTCAGGCTCGCAGTAAGTCGAAAGTATAAAATGTATTTATCTATTTTATTTTTATTTCAACAATGCTATGGTTTATATTGTAAGTTTTTATTGTATAGTTTTGTATTTCTTAAGATTTGGCTGTATGGCTTATGTATCTTTGCCTTTACTTTGTGTGTAAGTAAATAAAATAAAAAAACAATGCTATGGCGGTTAAAAAAATTGTTGTTTGTTTTCGTCTGAATTTATAATTTTATGTTAAATTGCTATTTCATAGTACAATAATGGTGGATGATGTTTATTATGATGTGAAAGTAAAACATGGTTTAGTTATGCGAATGTAAATTCATACTTTAGTGGAAATGAAATTAATTACTGAAGTGTTTTCAAGGTTATAATTATCAAACAACACAGAAATTTTAATGGAATCAAATGTTTTAAAGAACTTATCAAAGCTTAAACTAAAGTGAGATTCATTATTAACCAGCATTGAGTAATCACGCGATTGAATGAAGTACAATCCATAACCGGGTAATGTGTATGTTGTGTTATTGTGTGCAGTGATGATTATTTGGATTAAATAAAAGAATAGTGCGTAACATTGTCGGAATTAATGTTTAAAGGAAACCACTTGAGTATGCTCTATTGGCTTCCTTACCTGTGAAAACACTGTGTCAATAATGAAAAAAGTTTCATTCAAGATGATATCCTGGTCCACAAACACCAGATTACCATAGATAATAACATAGAATGTAACCTAGCAATTTATGAATGAACATAACCTTGGTAAGTAGTACGTTAATAGGGTAGCCATATGTTATGAAAAATTTAAAATGCAAATCCAAAAAATTGTCCAAAATTTCCAAAAATTTCCTCTCCTTTTTATTATGAAAATGGGTTCTATAGGTGCTACTAATAGCCAGGTTAAAATATTGCCAGTGATGAATCTGTCACCCTGTATTTTGAAATGTAAAGCGATGGCCTATTGTTTTTATTAGTGTATTTTATGCAGTTTGATGGGGACTATCTAATGCAGAAAGATTTGGAATTTTATCTTTTTATTTGAAAGAATAAGAACAATTATAAAATTTCGAGGGTAGTTCAAAATTTTAATTTGAAGTTTTAGTAAGAATATTAGCATTGTATAAGAAAGACCATATTTTATTCAACCCATTTACACCATTTCATAATAAATTTAAGTGCATTTAATATTTTATTTTATTTGTTATAAAGGTTTTAAGTGTTTTTAATTAATAAAAACGAGAGGGTAACGTAAAAGCGCCGTATATCGACCGACCTCCTGTATCCGACCATTTTGGTTTTTTCCCTCCTAAACTTATAAATTTCACGTTAAAGTTAAGAATTTGCGCTCAATTAGTTCATAAATTAATATTACATTATAAGACAAAATTTGGTTTAGATACGTTAACAGCAAATATCTCATTTGACTGAAATCGTCGCAAGGGAGTTTTTTTTGACAAATCGGATCCGAAAAAAACATAAATCGGCGTTAACGAAGATCTGGATTATTTTGAAGAAAACTTTGCTTAATTCGTAGTATTTTTGCATCATATCATTTATTGGTTTGTTGAGCACCGTCGATATCAATCAGCAAGTAATATTTGCGTATTTTATTCAAAATATCTAGCAAATAATAATGGTCGGAATCTGGTCCTCTATAAAACGAGTACGTTCCGAATACCGACCACTCTGGTCGGATACAGGATTTTCGTACTTTGGGAATAAAGCTATTTTTCATTTGTTTGATGAGCTTTGAGATTATTTCATGTTAACTTTCTTACTCTTAAGACTATTCTTATTTTAAAGACCTGTATCCGACCAATACTAACTATTATATTTTTTTTGTAAAAAGTGTCTAAACTTTGACTTTTAATTCTCAATACGTATCATTACGTCTAACATTGAATGTTTTGAATGCTTACTATTTAGTCATTTTAAACAGATATGATTACTTTTTTGCTATATTGTTATATTAGTCAAGTGTCAATAATGTAAAAAAGTACTAAAAATATGTAGATATGTTAAAATTTAAAATTTTATTACAAAATAATATGATTGGTCGGAATCGAGACACGATTTAATCACCATGTACCGGTATCCGTCCAACTCAAGAACCTTTGGTTTCTTAGTACATGGATCAGTCTGCATGTGTTAGTTTCAGGTGTTCAGTGCGTACATCTATTATATATAACATATATTAACCCCTGTACTTACCTAACGGTATAGGGATATGCTATTGTTCGCCACCTTGAACGATCCTCATAAAGATCTCGTGTGTCTTCTGTTCCTTTCCCTATGTAAACCAACTTTGAGAAGATCATATTTAGATCAGCATAACTTCTACGTGGCCTGCCTCATCCAGCGCTACCAATCTAAGTTTTGTAAATATTTTCGTAGCCTAGCTTTCATGCATCCTCTTCATTTGCCTAAACAACCTTAACATTCTTTTTGATATTTTCACCATCTTCTTTAATACGGCATCATTCACGCCTTCATTTATTGCCTTACCCTATCACATAATCTTCTATTATGTACATATTTTGTTAGGAACCTGATCTGTATTGCATTATGCTACCGTGATACTTTTTTCCAAACCCAACATTCAGTACCATATATAAAAGTAGGAACCAGAACGGCGTTTTTGAATCCACTCTCAACCAGCGACCAGTCATCAAACTAACTTAACCCCGTTTGTCATATTTCCCTATTTCAGTCTCTTCCCCGCTCTATATGACCTTCACCATATCTAGTCAACATACTTGCCAAATATACCAGATTCTCACTTTTTTACTTGTTCCACTTCCTGATCGTTCACTTCTTATAGAGATTCAGACATACTATCCTGTCTTTCTAGAGCATTCATGATAATCAACATACGCTTTGCTAATGGGATGAGCAGAGACTATCGATCGTCACCTTGAACGATCCTGACAATCTCTCTGGCTTCGTTTACGCCCATTCACCGTCTCATACCAGCTCTTTTGTTGCCTTGAAAGCGAACAAGGGCAATACAGTATAAGTTTAGGTATGGAGTGACTGTTCGGTTTGGCAGAAGAGAAGGTGACAAAGATGAGGCCCTTCAGCTCTCACAAGAGTGTTATTTGTCAGCCACCTGGATGTTTCAAAACGAGTTCCACAATTGCTTACGCCATGCAACGCTCTAGTTTCAATTCCACTCCATGACCATCATAAAAAGCTGGTTTTTAGGTCTACGGCAATGAATGTTCTTCTCGACCCTACATATCAAGTCAATTCATATTGAGAGAGGGACTACGCCACTTTGGTACTGACGCTGGTCTATGTGTTAAGGCCGCGACAAATAAATTTTACCTACGAAATATTCGCAGCATGATTTGCTTTGTCAAAAACAATAAAATATTTAGGTAAGAAATTTACAAGCAGGTAGCATACTTATTACGGGGTTATATTAAAGGCTTGATTTCTTTTGTTTTGTGAGCATAGAAGGTATTTTTGCAGGCGAGATACGGCTGGTCGGAATCAGGCACCTCAGTGGTCGGAATCAGGAACGTCAGGCGTCAGCCGGTCGGTAAACGGTGCTTTCGGTATAAATCAAGTTTTTTGAGTTAGATACCAGATTTAGGTATGAAAAAGGCAAATTTGATATTTTTCTTTGTGATTTTATGAAAGTAAATATCGTAATCTTTTTAAAGAACGTTTTATATCATTATACTTTAAACATTTTCTTTATCTTTTTTGTGATTTACGTAGTCAATTCTATCAGTGGTCGGTATACTAATTATTTAGTAATTTGTTTTCATATTCGCGTAGCATTAATAGAAACCTATCGATTGAGTCCAAGCTCAGTGATATTCTAATAGGTATTAAATGTTTTGAACTTGTAGCAGCCATTTTGGCCGCCATTTTGAATGTTTTAATAGAGATTATCTCAGCACTTGTTGGACCTAGAAAGCTGCGGTTTTCTTTGTTGACTTATTGTATTATTTAGGAACCTATTGAACTTTGATTTAGATTTGTTACATGTATCATTTATGATTTTACATGTTTGTAGCATAGTTTTGTTTAGAATTATATAAGTTAGTGAAACCTACGTCAATATACAAGTGTAATATATGTTCAGTTGACCTGCTTTTTGTAAGAGCTTTTTAACGAACCCAAACACGTTAGGGTTTGATTAATATCGACGGATCTTGTATTTTGGCGGCCATTTTGGACGCCATCTTGGAATTTTAAAACGTCTGTATCTCGGGACCTACTGATCGTAGAGGCTTGCGGTTTTTGGCACAAACATAACCATTTCGAGCTTAATGTTTATAACTCAAATACACTGGTATTCAGTCGTCTATGGTGCATCAACAAAGTCAGCAGTTCAGTGAAAGTTGAAAATACAAATAATTATTTTCGGCTGAATATTTAGTCAATTGTGATGCCAAACTGGCTAAATATGTTCGCTTTAAATATAAGGATAAAATCTTACTTGAAGCAATTCAACCATAACTTCCTCAACATATTTAACAGAAAACCTCCATTGGCTCCTCCATGGGAAAATAAACTCATATTAATTCCTCATTATCAGATTGCAACGGTCGTAAAGAAACGTCTAACTTCATATACAAGAGCTTCTATTACATTACTCAGAATACACAATGCTCTATACAGATGGTTCCGTAAGCTCTGAAGGTACTGGATGCGCAGTAGTATCCTAAGGGCGGTTTTCACCAAACTTACTAAACACGATTAAGACACGCTAATGTGGGTTAAAGAGCTTAATCACGGTTTTCTGATTTCACCGTTGCAAAAATAATCATGTTTAGGCTTAAACGTGGTTAAGGCTTAATTGGCCGATTTTCGTCAATTAAAGTGACTAACCCGGGTTAGGGCAGCTGTTAAAATATTGAGCGAATAGATTAAAAAAAATGACAATATACGGCTTTTTTTAATGTTTTTTTTTATTTTGCGTTTTTTGACATTTGCCAATGTCAAATCGCGTAAACAAAACGAAAAGAGGCGATTTCTTAACCACGATTAAATACAGCACCGTGAAATCCATTTTGCGAAAATCACAATCAACTACGAAAATTGATTGGGATTAAGTTTAATTCTGTTTAACTAATCAGACTTTGCTATGCATTCGGTGAAATCCAAACTAAGCACATGTAGTCAATCACCGCCTGCCAAATTACGCTTAAGTGTATACTTGCGAAACGATTGCTCTGCTGCAATAATTTAAAATACGTAATTTTCACATATTCTAATTCATGCTTATTAGCACTTGAAAATTTGTACAGTAATAACCCTCTAATACAATTTATCCAGGAGGGAATTCAAGAGTTGCCACAAAAAGGCACCAAGGGATTACTGGCAATGAGCAAGCAGACGCAGACGCAACCTTCGTGACTGCATCGAATTTCACGTCTCTACCGTACTAGACTTGAAGAGATTCTTTAGAAAGTCCGTCAAAAAGCTTTGGGATAACTTTTAGACAGAACATGATAAGTCCTCACTTTTGTTTGAGATAAGGAATTATTTTTTTTAACAAATTAACAATAGGAGAGATTAAGTAGTTCTAAGCAGGGTATGGATCGGGCATAGTAATTTATCACACATACATATCATAACAAAGTCTGATAGGAATTTATGTGACTGTGGTCAGAACGCTAGAGTACCCGCCACATAAGGTGGCAGTTGGAGGCGTCGCCACAGTCGCGTAATCCAGTGTTGCCAGTAAACACGCCAAAACTAGCACTCACTGTGCCATACGGCTCGATACATTATATTGAGGTTTCATTTGTAACGATCTTTGGTTGCAGAGCTATAAACTCAAATAAAATAAATTAATATACCAAAGTCAAAAGTCAAAATATTTTTATTCAAAATAGGCCCTATCATAAGCTCTCTTTGAAAGTTATTTTATGATCTAAGTACAAATTAAAAAAACTATATATTGACAAAAGGAATATATATGAGTAAAGTGGAAGGGCGGTTACGTAGGGGCCGGCCTAATAAGACATATATGTAACAGTCAGATAGACGCTATATTGAAAAAAGGTGACGTTAGGAGTACCTATAACCGCCGAGAGTGTATTAGAGAATGTATGAATGTCAATGAAGCGAAAGTGGTCTGTCAGTATCGGGACAAATGGGGATCCGTGATCTCTGCCTACCCCTCTACAGGGAATCAGGCGTGATGTGTATGTATGTATGTAAAAAAACTATTTCAAACATGGCACTGAGCATTGTCTTTACATATTTTTACCGAGGTTAGTTCACCAACCATTTCGGCTGCTCAAGATGCCACGTCATGAAGACCACGACCGCTCTGATAAGAGCGTAACGATTGAGAAGAAGAAGTTCAGCGGAGACCCTTGGAGAAGAACTAACAAGAAACTCCAGAAATCAATTTATTATAATCACCCTTAACAAACATAAAAATTACAAAGAGTGGGCAAAAAACACAACGCTGGTAATACTAAATTTACCTTTCATACAAAATAACACGCAATGGAGGAAACGTCAAATTTAGTTCCAAGTTTGGCTACTGCCACCTTATGTGGCGGGTACTCTACTGTCAAACATTTGCTAATTGAATGTCAATTATATGAACCTGTAAGGAATAGTTTAGACCTCCCTAGAGACATTAAACAATGTTCAACATATCATTGTAATCAAGGTCGGTCGCTAATGACCAAGCAGTTAAAGCGAACTTAAATAAAATAAAATAAATAAATAAATAAGAATTATCTAGACATCAGTAACTTTCAACACTTCAACATCGCGCACTTCTTTTTTTTTTTTTAATTCTTTATTAAGCCATTCACCACTAAGGTTATGTCGGCTGAAGTACAAACACTGATGCCACGGCGTTTGAACTTCTTGTTATTTCATCGCCATGGTAACATCAACACCGCCAGCCGCTACAACCGAAGAAAAACGAAATCGACGTCCAATTCTTCTCCTCTTCCTTGTTCTTCGGTTCGTTGCAGTTGAGGATCCAAATATAATCCCAAAGCAAACATATTTAGCCAGTTTGGCATCATAATTGACTAAATATTCAGCCGAAAATAATTATTTGTATTTTCAACTTTCACTGAGCTGCTGACTTTGTTGACGCACCATAGACGACTGATCGCGCACTTCTTGTTTTCAGTTATTTTTTGTCATTCACATTATACTTAGCTCTGATTTCATCTGTTTGTTTTTACGAAGTGCCATTAGTTTTAGTTTGATTAATCTAAATTGATTTATTTTAAGAATAAGTTTTATGTAAATGACATATGTATTTTTATGAAAAATGTTTTTTTTTTGACGTTCAATAAGTGATACTATTATCCTTATGTTGAATAAAAAGATTTTCATTTCATTTCACTGTAGAATTTAGTAGTAGGTTTCAAGTTTTGTCATTCATTCGTTATACTTAAGAGTCATTGATTTAAACATTTAATTTATTAAATGTGCTAATTTATGAGGCCGACTTAATCTTTAGATGTAAGGCCTAAATAAAATAGAATAAAAAAAACAACGTGCACTTATTAGCTCCCTAATTTTTCAATATACTTTTAACGATCTACCTAAACGAAGCTATATCATTAATGAGAGAAAATGCACGTATGCAATAGAAACACTTATTTAGATATTTACTTATGTACAATCATTTATGTCCTTTAATCCCTTTAGGGGTGGAGAGAACTTTCAAGACAAGAACACATGTTCTTTGTCACTTATTAGCATGAATGCGGTTGTAAT
This sequence comes from Leucoptera coffeella, assembly GCA_030578115.1. NCBI lineage: Eukaryota > Metazoa > Arthropoda > Insecta > Lepidoptera > Lyonetiidae > Leucoptera > Leucoptera coffeella. The sequence continues at coordinate 253,015 of JAMBLF010000393.1, forward strand.
TCCATAAGGAACATCGGTCCCAGGTTGCTAGTCAATCGCCCAATGGCTTAATAAACCCCTAGTACCTTTATCGCCTTCTACGAATGTCGTGAAGAACCACAGCTAGGTAGCATTCTTTTTACGTCCCAGAGCAGCATGGGAGTAAGTATTTACTAAAGTATAATTAATTACAAGGGAACCGTTAATACTGATAACTCTGTATCACTAATTGTGCCCACTGATGATTACTTCTCTTATCACGCATAAACAGAGTGAAGCCTTGTGAACATATACGTACCTTTTTACACAAAAAGACAAACAAAAGAGACAAACGCGTTCACGACTATTGACCCTTGTAGGGTAGTTAGAGGTTCAGGTGTCCATCTCTGCAATTGCAAAGGTAGTATATAATATATATAGTATATATAGGTAGTATATTCTTTGGCCACCTCGAACCCACGTGTTTACTAGATAGTCACCACTCAATGTGACAGGTGGTAAGCCATGTCACCATTTACAAGCACTAACTATAACCTGTTCGTTGAATAGTAATAGTAATTCGACGTAGCTCTGTTGTTTGGGGCTTGACTATGTATCAGTGGGTACAAATCCCGCATGAGCATGAATTTCTATGTACATTTTCGTAATAAAAATACATTTACGAAAAGCGTCGAATACTACGATGAGAGAAAACATCGTGAGGAAACCTACCTGTTTATACAGAGGTGTGTATGTTAATATAAATCTATTGAAAGTAATCACCCAAATCACTTCCAATGATGCAAAAACTTAAATATAAAAAACAAATCAAAGTGTAAATGCGCATCTAAAGTTTAAGAAAAGAAACGCACTTGGTAGCTTATGATATGCGTAGCACATGATAGCTGAAAATCTCTGTGCAAAGTTCTTATAATTATCTATGTTTCTTATAACTTTCCAGAAGATTCATTTGCGCTATTTGACGATCATGCAGAAGGATAATATTGTGCGATGTAAGCATTAATGTATGTTCATTATTGTTATGAGCTATTGAAATTAAACAGAGATTGTTTTGATACAATATTTAATACAAACGCATTTTATTTATAAATATACATGTCTTTGTTTTACGCGACTGAATTATTCATTCGTTCAGTTTGTAATTGGTTACATGTCTGATATGTGTTATATCAAAACCTTTATAATTTCTCAAGATTACTTACTTCGCTATTTAAAAACGACATATTCTATCTTCGTTTAAGCAAATCATAGAAGGGGTTCGCCGCCTACGACGGAACTTTCGATGCCGCAGTGATCTTCTCCACGGAGGATCTTGAAATATCCATTGTCCCCCCAGTCGCTGTTCCACGAATTGGCGATCAACCAGTACTTACTGCCGTTCTCGACGCCCCAGCCTAATATCTTAATTGCGTGCCCCCCTAGTACCTTGCCGTCGGTGTGCTTGTACACCCCACTTTTGTAACTAATCAGATCAGCATACACCGTGAAAGCACCTTCAACCGGCCCGTTCTTGAAAAGCTCCGCCTTGATTTGATCCTCACTTGATCGGACCGAGTAAATATGTTTGGCGTAGGTTTTATCCTTCTTGTAGTCCACATTGTAGCCTGCTTCGCATTTCTTGTAACATTTAGGAGTGGACGCATCACCGTTGCAAGGCATTCGGTCACCGTGCACGTGATGCTCGCAAGGAGGGATTTCGTATGGCCGGCACCCTTGAGACGAGTTGTAATTTCCTCCGGAGACGATGCCGAAATGTTTCCAATATTCCCAGGCTAGCGTCGGCATACCGCCGTTACAGCCGAGACCACAGATATGGCAGCAACTCAGTAAGTCGTCGGCTGATAGATGCACGTGCTTGGTTGCATTTGAGTAGATGCAAATGCGGTCAGTCATGGCTTCTACGGCTCCGAAGGCCCAGCAGCTACCACAGGATCCCTGGTCTCTGATCTCGTTGAGAGTGGGGCAGTCTGGCCATTTGTCTCTTGGATCAAAACTTTCGGGTAGGTTGTCAGTTACTTCTGGTCCATGCCAAATCTTTTCCAGTTTGGAAAAGTGATCATCGTGTAATACTCCGACCAGTTTCTTGAGATGTCTGTCTGGTGTGTCTCGGGGGAAGTTGCGGCCCGCTTTCCAAGAGTTTTGCACTGAATTGATGTGATTGATGAATTCGTCAGACAAAGGATGGAGCTCTTTCCCCAAAGCAAAACAAAGTATCGCAAACACAAACAGATAGCGGAACGCCATTTTGGCGTACGTGCTCCGTTGTCGAGTGGTGCGTGTCGACTGAACACTGCCTCTGGTTAAAAACTTCAAAGTCGGGAGCGTGTTGAACGCTCGATCGCAATTGGTGTATGTAGTGACGCGAATTGATAAAGTGCTCGGTTATGGACAACGAGCAATATGAAATCATTTTGAAGACAATGACTTATTAGATCTAATCAACGTGTCAAAGGTCGGACATTTAATCGCACCACAGCTACCAATGTTACTTGAACTTGGATGATAAATAATGATGTCTCGTTATAAAACTAAACATGGTAAATAATACTTGTTTATTGCGACTGTCCCGTGTTAGTCTGGGACGTAAAAAGAGTGCTAATTAACCGCCGTTACTTCCGGCGTGTTGTAGTAGGCGATTAATGGACTGGGGGTATATGAAATCTATAGTGCGATGGTCTGGCAACCCACATACATACATTCACATTATATCCGTTTCCTAGTAGGGTAGGCAGAGATCACGTATCCCCATCAGTCCTGACAAACCACTTTCGCTTCATTGACACTCATACGTCTTCTCATACTCACATGTTATAGCAACCTGTCACTAATCACTACATAGTATAAAACAAAGTCGCTTTCTTTGTCTCTATGTCCCTTTGTATGCTTAAATCTTTGAAACTACGCAACGGATTTTGATGCCGTTTTTTTTAATAGATAGAGTGATTCAAGAGGAAGGTATATATGTATAATAACATCCATTAAATAGTGAAGTAGGCTATATGTTTTATACCCGTGCGAAGCCGGAGGGGGTCACTAGTATTCTATATGACATCACATTCGCAATATTCATGTCAATGAGTGACCTAGGAATTTTTTTCATTAGATTAAAGGACGTGAATGTATACGTTAGTCAAGTAAATTATCATCTATATTCGAGAACACAATATGCAGCTAGTGTATGGCAGATAGAAAATAAATAAATAAATAATATACAGCTAGTGTTTTAGTGTCTTTTGCAAATACTATATAAATATCTTCATGGTTTAAAAATAGCAATATCTGTAGCTTAGCAGCACAAAAATTTAGCTCTTTGATAATAAAACACGAAAAGATTTCAATGTGGGTGACAATAATAACAAAAACACATCATTTTGGGGTCAGTCACCAATTGACTGATACGTAGCTAATGACAATATGATATTGCGTGATGCGCTGGCTTCAGAATTATACCCACTTACGCTTCACTTTGCAAATAGGTGAATTAGTTAATGTGGCTGACTCAGGCATTACTTGTTTTCTTCCAATTAACATCCAAATTATGTCTGTGTTACAAAACAAACATACTCGTAAACTTCACGACCATAATCCCTTGCGGGATAGACAGAACTAGGGGTAGGGATAAATGATAATAATAATTGAGACACTATAACACATATAGAACTGGCCCCTTGCTAAGTCCATTTAACACTTGTGTTAAGGGTACTAGTCAACGTATATTTAAGAAATATATATTTATTATATGTAGATAAATACATGTATAGCATATATAATCAACGACCAGACTGGAAAGCAGAAGAAAAGCGTAGTTCTAACCTCTGCCTTTACCGGGAAACGAACCCGGGACCTATGCATTTGTATTTCGTAAATAAGTTCGTTTATGGCCAGTCTTCTCACCAGATGTTTAAAACACACTCATTGTCATTGTCACAATGTGTTTCATTTTAGATCGATACATGAACCAATGAATCCATTGCAAGGAATAATAGTAAATCATGCTTCAGGTAGGTGAGAAAAGTAGGTAAACAAAGTTTCTGTACTTATCTAGTATTTAGACTATGGCTTCTCTTACAAGTTGAGTGACGTTCTCAGACCGTAGTGATCTAGATAATGAAATGAAATAACTTTCTAGTATTTACGAGCCTTTTTCTGCTTATTAGGCATTCGTTAACAATGTTAAGTTAGATAGATGAATTAGTTGCGAATATATATAGTTTCATGGATAGAAATAGTAGTTTTTAGTGTGCATGGTAAAATGGTAGTGAATTTTACTCTCTTTGTCTTTTTTGCGAACGAACGAACGTTAAAAGCTACTGTAAATAAACATGGGAAGGGTCTTGTCCATTGATTTTGCAATAATCCCGCTCGGGACGCATCTTCGAAGCGTCTTTTATCCGGGATGGACATTTACATAAGAAAATTGAAAATTGTCTGCGCACTATGTGAACAGAGATCTTAACTTTGGATTCAAGCAAAGCTATTAATTGTACTAGTATAATACAGTAAAATTTAAAAGAGACAGTTTACAACACCGTCTCGTTGGATATCGATTATCAGGTAAAAATGGGTTTCGACTAACCAAAGATCACTACAGATAACTTATTTGTTAAGAGAGAGAGTCAGAGAGTACCCCTGACTTCCCCGAAAGGGTTGTGCTGTGGTGAATGCATATGCGTGATCGCTGGATCTTGGCGTTTTACATCGTGGGAAACCCTACCCTATGAACCCTGCTGAATATCACTCAATGAAATAAATTAGTTTGAATAACCAGCAGTCATTGTCGTGCACTCATACGCCTTTATTCACACAAACTGTATTAATTTGTAGCTAGCGAAGTGGCCAAACGCAAGGGCGAAAAAAAACAAAAGAAATGTGAATCGTTCTGTCAGTCAAGCATCAATGCGTATATCAATCCAAAACATTTTGACGTAGCGTTTGACTACTTGTCTAGAGGTCCGTGGAGAGAATTCCGGGTTTTATTAACGCCCTAATTGTATGTAAAACTTATAACCCAAGCTGCTAAGAGCCGTTTCATAACGATGGCTAATAAATAAGACGCTTGTTGCGCTCGCCGTAATTGCTCCACGAGAGAATCCTCGTACTTTCTGTCAATTTCGCGCCTCACTCCCTTTGGGGTGTCTGATTGATTTATCGCCGCTTAGTTGCACTTGGAATTAGCTTCGCGATATTATATTTTTATTCAACGCTGATGGAAAAATGCGAGGGAACTTTCAACATAAAGGTCACGGCATGTCTGTTATCCCTTTTGAGCAGTGTTACTATACATATACATTCATACATACACAACACGCCTGATTCCCTGTGGAGGGTTAAGGTAGAGATCACGTGACCCCGTTTGTCCCGATCCTGACAGACCACTTTCGCTTCATTGACACTTATACATCTTCTCATACACACTCGTACTAAGACAGTGTTATTCATTTTCTCATATCTCGTCAACGGTCACATATTCCCGGAAGATAAGCAACCAACGTGATTGATGTAGAAACACGTGATATTATGAGTTGTTAGAATCGGAATGATTGAATTGGAAAGTCAGGTTCGTGCCTTCGAAAAGGAACAGTTCTTTATGATTTTTTTCTTCTAGTTTCATTAATGTAATTCCTACTCTCAAAATAGAGCAGGACTGTTCAAAAATAAATATATAAAGATCCTTGACATTGACCTATTTCCCTTTCGTATGTTATTAAAAGACTAGAAATACTAAAGAATGAAATTCATATATACGCATCACATAGGTAGAGATCACGAAGAAAACAAAAAATAAATAGAATAAAACACAATACAATAACACACAATTATTGCATAAACATTTAATATGTAACATACATCCTTACAGACATTTTTTTACATTTATCACTTTCCTTTACCTGCAACAAGAATATAATTAGGTAAAGTTAATTAGATTTACAATATACATATTTCAGACCGGTTCTATACGCAATACTATAGTTTAGTTTGTTGTGTACAAAACAATATCACTACGAATGGAAATGTAACTGGATGTAGATTGTTTGATAACTACAAGCTGACGAAAACCGTAGGGCAACGTTTACCACCACCCAATACATGAATAAACTCGAAAGGGATTGTGCAATAAGCTGCCTTTCTACTTAGAATGCCCCAAAAGACTAAGAGTATATGAAATGTATAGGGCTAACATTTCACACTAACGCCCTCATAACACCGGCAGTTATATTAAAACAAATTAATACTTTACAACAAAAAAACAAACGCATTCACGACCATTAACCCTTGCGGGATAGTCAGAGGTTCAGGTTTCTATCTCCGCAATTGCGAAGGTAGTAATTCTATGGGCACCTCAAACCCACGTGTTGACCAGATAGTCAGTACTCAATGTGGACAGGTGGTCAGCCATGTTCGCCATTTACAAGCACTAACTATTACCTGTTTCCTAACGATGTTTTCCCTCACCGTATAATTCTATAATTTTAATACTTTACTTTTCTGAAAAAGCCATGAGTATATTTATATACATACATCCTGCCCGTATTCCTACAGGATTGGATACTTATTTGCCTCATAACTAACTACCGTATAACCAATGATTGTTATTTGGTTTGATTGTGCTATATGAATTGCTACTTGACCAATCGATTCCATTTCAAATTTGTTTTTAGCTATAACTAATAAAAAGCAGAACTATTAAGCAGAACTATTAATACAGTGACAGCTACCATTTACTCTAATACTACTTGAAGAAGTAGTATGATACTTACGGTCTGGTTTGCCGTCTTTCCAGAAGGTAATTTTGACGCTGGTGGAATCCCGTTTTTGGGCCTCGGCTCTCGCGCTAGGTTTCAAAGAAGCACGAAGGACTTTCGCAGCAATATTGGAATAATTCACGTAGCTATAATCATGTATTAATAATATAATTAAGGTACTGTTTGTGACCAGCTAGTGTGTATGAGGATTTTATTGCCTACGAAGGAACTTCATACTGACAATTATTTTCTCTATGATAGTAGATTGAAGATTGGTATATATGTAAGTGAGGTGGAAGGGCGGCTACGTAAGGGTTGGCGCAATAAAACATATGACACTCAAATTAGACGACATATCGAAAAAGCAGCACGTAGGAAGTACCTATAACCACCGATGGTGTATAAGGGGGTGATTTTGATAGTATCGAGACCAATAGGCATCCGTGATCTCTGCGTATCCTGCTGTAAGGAGACCTACGTGATGTGTATGTATATTTTAGTGCTGTGGTCATACATACTATCAATTATAGTCTCTGTTATTGAACAAGCTTACAACACAGTCTATTATACAGATGACAGGTACAAAAAGAAAATGATCGCTCTAAAAAAGTTAAAAGAAAAGTCAATCTCTTGCAGACCCCAGTATTCTGGTACACATGCATGCCGTTGTAATAAAATTTTACTCCTGAATTGCTCAATACGTTCCAAGACCCACTGAATGTAATAATTATATGATATTGGCAAGAGAACTGCTGATGCTATGGGTATTACGATTTGGAAAGGAAAGTATGCGGGCTGTCTTTATGAATTCGTTAAAATATTCATGTTGATAAAAAATATGTGAATTCTTACTTTATACCGACTTTACGCCAACACATGATGTATTTCTGCCGAAATACTAAATTCTGTATAGTTAGTTTTATTTATTCATACAGACTCGTGCTATGATGTTTGTAATAATTTTATTTTATTTATCATAGTTGTTTATTGATAGAACATTCGTCTGCGTGAGGTCTGCGTCACGATAAAATAAAAATTTATGTTTTACAAATTTATGGGATTTGTTTTCATAGTCACATTTTTTATATTCTTTCCTACGCCATTCAATCATTGTGATCAAAGAATATTATACTCTAAACGAGATTGTGATTATGTCGGTGAAAGTACAAACACTGATGCCATGGTGTTTGCGCTTCTTGATATTCCGTCGCTATGATTACGCCAACTCCGCAAGCCGCTGCAAGCAAAGAAAAACGAAGTCGAATTTCTGTTCCTTGTTCTTTGGTTCGTCCCAATTTAAGATACAAATATAATCCCAAAGCGAAGATATTTAGTCAGTTTGGCATCACAATTGACTAGACATTCTGCCGAAAATAATATTTTTGCTCTTTGTACATTCACTGAGCTGCTGACTTGTTGGCAAAATCATACATAGACTTATAAAACATAACTTATATAAAAATAAATGACTTATTCTTGACATGAACATTTGCTAGAGTACCCGCCACATACGGTGGCAGTAGCCAAACTTGGAACTAAATTTGACGTTTCCGCCATTGCGTGTTATTTTGTATGAAAAGTAAATTTAGTATTACCAGCGTTGTGTTTTTTGCCCACTCTTTGTAATTTTTATGTTTGTTAAGGGTGATTATAATAAATTGATTTCCGGAGTTTCTTGTTAGTTCTTCTCCAAGCTAGAGTCTCCGCTGATCTAACCTCGGTAAAAAATATGTAAAGACAATGCTCAGTGCCATGTTTGAAATAATAGTTTTAAGAGATTCGCGATTTATACTCATGATATAAGATATAAGGGTGTGTATAAGATTGATTGCAGCTGTGGGAAATCCTATGTCGAACAGACTAAACGGTCTATTGCGGACAGAGTGAAGGAACACATAATATATGTAATATATAATAAGAAGGATAAGTCCCGTTAATTATTAATCATGTTTGAAATAGTATAATAAACATATTTTGACTTTGATATATTAATTTGTTTTATTTGAGTTTATAGCTCTGCAACCAAAGATCGTTACAAATGAAACCTATAATGTTTCGAGCCGTATGGCACAGTGAGTGCTAGTTTTGGCGCGTTTACTGGTAACACTGAATTACGCGACTGTGGCGACGCCTCCAACTGCCACCGTATGTGGCGCGATCTCTACACCAATAATATTAGAGTACCCGCCACATAAGGTGGCAGTTGGAGGCGTCGCCACAGTCGCGTAATCCAGTGTTGCCAGTAAACACGCCAAAACTAGCACTCACTGTGCCATACGGCTCGATACATTATATTGAGGTTTCATTTGTAACGATCTTTGGTTGCAGAGCTATAAACTCAAATAAAACAAATTAATATACCAAAGTCAAAAGTCAAAATATTTTTATTCAAAATAGGCCCTATCATAAGCTCTCTTTGAAAGTTATTTTATGATCTAAGTACAAATTAAAAAAACTATATATTGACAAAAGGAATATATATGAGTGAAGTGGAAGGGCGGTTACGTAGGGGCCGGCCTAATAAGACATATATGTAACAGTCAGATAGACGCTATATTGAAAAAAGGTGACGTTAGGAGTACCTATAACCGCCGAGAGTGTATTAGAGAATGTATGAATGTCAATGAAGCGAAAGTGGTCTGTCAGGATCGGGACAAATGGGGATCCGTGATCTCTGCCTACCCCTCTACAGGGAATCAGGCGTGATGTGTATGTATGTATGTAAAAAAACTATTTCAAACATGGCACTGAGCATTGTCTTTACATATTTTTACCGAGGTTAGTTCACCAACCATTTCGGCTGCTCAAGATGCCACGTCATGAAGACCACGACCGCTCTGATAAGAGCGTAACGATTGAGAAGAAGAAGTTCAGCGGAGACCCTTGGAGAAGAACTAACAAGAAACTCCAGAAATCAATTTATTATAATCACCCTTAACAAACATAAAAATTACAAAGAGTGGGCAAAAAACACAACGCTGGTAATACTAAATTTACCTTTCATACAAAATAACACGCAATGGCGGAAACGTCAAATTTAGTTCCAAGTTTGGCTACTGCCACCTTATGTGGCGGGTACTCTAAAGTGAGTGTATCTCCAATAGAGATCCCGCCACATAAGCTGGCAGTAGCCAAACTTGGAACTAAATTTGATGTTTCCGCCATTGCGTGTTATTTTGTATGAAAGGTAAATTTAGTATTACCAGCGTTGTGTTTTTTGCCCACTCTTTGTAATTTTTATGTTTGTTAAGGGTGATTATAATAAATTGATTTCTGGAGTTTCTTGTTAGTACTTCTCCAAGCTAGGGTCTCCGCTGAACTTCTTCTTCTCAATCGTTACGCTCTTATCAGAGCGAGCGGTCGTGGTCTTCATGACGTGGCATCTTGAGCAGCCGAAATGGTTGGTGAACTAACCTCGGTAAAAATATGTAAAGACAATGCTCAGTGCCATGTTTGAAATAGTTTTTTTACATACATACATACACATCACGCCTGATTCCCTGTAGAGGGGTAGGCAGAGATCACGGATCCCCATTTGTCCCGATCCTGACAGACCACTTTCGCTTCATTGACATTCATACATTCTCTAATACACTCTCGGTGGTTATAGGTACTCCTAACGTCACCTTTTTTCAATATAGCGTCTATCTGACTGTTACATATATGTCTTATTAGGCCGGCCCCTACGTAACCGCCCTTCCACTTCACTCATATATATTCCTTTTGTCAATATATAGTTTTTTTAATTTGTACTTAGATCATAAAATAACTTTCAAAGAGAGCTTATGATAGGGCCTATTTTGAATAAAAATATTTTGACCTTTGACTTTGGTATATTAATTTGTTTTATTTGAGTTTATAGCTCTGCAACCAAAGATCGTTACAAATGAAACCTCAATATAATGTATCGAGCCGTATGGCACAGTGAGTGCTAGTTTTGGCGTGTTTACTGGCAACACTGGATTACGCGACTGTGGCGACGCCTCCAACTGCCACCTTATGTGGCGGGTACTCTAGTGCAATCATTAAAAGTGTACTCATGACAGAATTATTACTAAAAATAATTGCATTTATCTTCTAAATTCACAGAAAATACAAGATTTTTCATGAAGGTGCACAGAGATATTCCTCCGAAATATGTACAAAGTTTATAAAGCTTCAACTTAAACTTGCAATAACTTTACTTGTAACTTTACACAACTATCTATTTGATATCGAAATTCGGGTCCAAATTGAGTGGATTGCATCGAACCCGACGAGTATACCAACACACAAACTGAATAATTTCACAATTTAAAAGCAAAATCAAAAGTTTAATACTTTGTTCGAGACGAAAAGTTACTAAAACTATAAGGGTTGAAAGAACCCGGTTTGTTATCAAACGTAACAACTGCTTTTTTAGTCTTACAAAGGTGATAATTAAAAGAAAAACCTATTTTAAGTACAACATTTGAAACTATGAAGGACTAGCAGTATTTAATAAGTATTTGCTATGTACTCATAAATCATCAACGTCGTAATTGTAACTTATAGATGGACTCATAAGCCTATCAGGCAGTTGTATATTTTTATTATGTTTATGTTAAAATTTTTGAATGTGTCATACCAAATTCCTTTCATTGTAATAGGTACATAATTTTATTGATATTATTTTATTCTTCAATGTATTACATTAGTATGTATTACATTTTTATTGCTCAAAACTCTCTAATCTCCCGTCCATTCCACATTATGTTATTGCAAGCTGTTAGAAACCCCTGCTGGAGGCCATAATTCTCGCGTCATAGCACCTCTATTTCAGATTACCTGTTCCTGACATTGCTGACGAAACAAAAATAGTAGCTGCGGCTTTCAAAAGAAAGGGGACTTCAATAGGTTTTATGCAATATTACGTGAAAAATTCTTTATCCGCTCAGCGGTTTGTGGCTATGGATATACTGCCTTTGTGTTGTTCCATGGCAAAATATAAACGTGTTTTCCGGGTAACTTTTGTTATACGCTGGCGTTAAAATCTGTCAAAGGGGATTCTGTGCATCGTTTTGTTTTTTTAAACCTGTTCCTAATATTACCAGGTGTAATGAGAAATTGAATAATTATTTAAGCAACTGCATAGACTTTTTCCTAAATTATGGGCGCAACGCCATCTGTTTATCTTAATTAAAAGTTTCCCGAATTCAAAAGCTGCATGCACACTGCCAACAGCGCACTCGTGTTATTCGTTCTCTATACGTCTAGACAAGTTTCGGTCAACCAGTTGTCCGGGCTCGTTTGCTTTTCAACTTTTACGAGTCTCATTGCTGAAAGCGTGTTTTCAATCCGTTTCCGCTTCTAAAGTCGTTTCGGCTAATAAGCTAGAGGTCGACGTTTTCTATTAGTTCTTGCTCGGTTTTTGCGGTTGCGAGCTGGTACTTTAATGTTTGTTTAAGCGTACTTGGATAGTTACATAAATCGCTTTTAATGATATTTAGGATGAAAATGGAGAGGTTATAAAGTAAATTGTAGTGCATTAAATGAACCGTTTTTTAGTATCTCTTAAGCTTAAGAAATTTAATCGATTCGATTGAGAGATCACATTGACCCTTAGCATGATGCGTAAGCTTTCGCGTCATAAAAGCATGCAGCTCAGTAAGAGGTACTCACAATATAACCAGCGCCTCACAACTAGCAAGAACTTTTTCCAGGAGTTCAAAGCACTATCGCTGAATCTATAAAGAGAAATAATAACGTGTTAAATACTTTTGAAAATAGTTTCCTCTATTCTAATAGTCGATGGTTTTATTCTAAGCAAAGTTAAGAACTTTTTCTATGTCATAAGGAAATAATAAGATAACTATAAAAACACTTTAATGCTAAAAGCCAACAAAATAAGAGTATTTTTTGGGAGCTTTTGCAAGAATAACTTTTTCATCAAAATAATCTAACAAATAAAACTTAATTTATCCATGTGAGCAAACAAATAATTGTACAAATCACCCTCTGGTTCATTTTACTACACTACATTGGGAATAACAAGATAATAAAATTGCAATGTTGTTCCCCTTCGCCTTTGTTGGCTCTACCAACTATTCACATAGAGAGCAACTTTAGCTAGCAATTCAATGGCAGGCGTTAAAACTTTTACCTATTGATATTTTTATTTGGGGCTTCCATTAAATAATAGTTACTGTTAAATGTGTCATATTTTACACACAAAACATAACACTCAATATAGATGACTGTTTACTTTAACCATATATAAACAGTTTACCTTTACTAATGTACTTGGAATATAAAAAGATTCTCCTAGAACACGTTACAATTATGAATGTTTTCCCTGGTGTTCTTGTTTCAGCTCGTTTCCATAATTCGTTAGACTAACTTTGAGACGTGTTTTGTGACCAAATTTGCTTTGCATCTATGGTTCATTCTTGTGAATTAGTAATACAGAGGACGTTGCTAATACTGTCTATTTATTACCAATCTGCTGGATTAGCTGAAAATGAAATGGAGTTCATGCTCAGTGGAAAATATTTTATATTTTAGAAATTATTAGTTTCCCGAAACATCATTTCTATGGTGAAGGAAAATATCACTATTATTATATGAGAAACCGGTCTCTCACGTGCATTTCGTCTTTTTGGTGAATTGTATGTATAAATTCAGTTAATATACAACAATTTCGTAAGGAATGTATGCACTGTAAAAATAAAATGTCGCTCCTAACTAAAATCCTTTCGATTCTAAGCAAGGCATATACAATATCGACAGAGCTTTACTTGCAAAAAAATCATATTGACACCTGTATTGCTAAAAGCAAATCATTGAGGCAAAAAACACTATATACTCGTTGGCGTAGGGTGTGCCAGTCAAAAAATATTCAGGGCAAACATTTCATCCAATGGAAGTCGAAAAGAACGTTTTACATTTCACTCCCAAAGAGTTTTCATTTGACACTACGACCTACTTGGAATATTATGTCACTAGAGGGTTTTGAATTTCAATATTTGGCAGAGTGCACGTTATTTGGCAAATGTGCCTCTCCGGTTGCGAAAAAAGTAAAAAGTAGGGACGGAACACATCTTTCGGAATCACGTTGCTACCCTTAGACTAGATTAACAAGGGTTACCTATCGTATTACATAAGATCGCATAGTTTAATAAATTACATTGAGTTTGTAGTGTAGAGTTCAATATCGTTATAGTGAGCCGAAATATTGTTAGCTTACGGCCTGAACAGGTCCGTTGTGACCGACTCTAAAAAAATAATTATAAGAATGCGCCGTATTGACGGTATTTATAAAGTTAGTTAAATAAATAAATACTTAGTCACATCTTTTGTATTTTCTCTATCAAATCCAGTTGTTCATCTAGAACTCGAATTCCTAATAATTCAACCTTACGAGTATTTATCAAACATGTCAGTGGGGCTTGGGACCACTGCATACATACAACAATTAAAATGCACTTCATTGAAAACAGTCACTCAACGGGTCATTTTATTATTTTGCCACGGGTACAAAGAGTAATTAATTGAAACGATGAGTTCAATGAATGCCGGATTCGCCTTTTAGTTTTTCTTATCTCTCAGTTGCTGAGGGGAGTTTAAAGCCGTACTTTCTTTTATCCTTTAGCCTTTCACCCGTCATTCATGCGCGTATGAAAAGGAACTTCCTAAAGCATTGCATAATGGTTGCAACCTTCGCTGTGGCATAATCTGGTTCAGTTGGCTTCTATCCAATTTGCAGCCACTCATTGTGGGGCTTCGACCGCGGCCTCCGTAATTGACACCAATAGCTAAACCGCAACTTATTAAGCGGAAAATGTAACCTAGATCGGAGACAACAAAAAAACTAAACTTTTTCGGCGTGGCTAAAAACGTTTAGTGCATTCTTGGAAACAGATGACAGAGGGATTTTTATGACACCTTAAATTTATACATTTTTTTGTTACTAAGCTTTCGATTACATACATCGTTAATACTCGTAACTTCAATATTTTTTAAAATGTTCTCCCAAATGGTAATTAATGGAAATGCTATGCTTATGTGTTAACCACCCATCACTTAAAGTGCTTATGTAAGCGAAAGCTGTGAGCTTTTCCAGTATCGGAAGGAATGAAATCCATGATTATAATATTTTCCTACTCATACCGTGTATCTAATGAGTTTAAACTTACGAAATAATATTTATGAACTATATTTTAAATAATTCCAGGTAAATTTTGCATTGCGGTAAACCACTATTTCTTTTATTCAACGTCGATGTCGTTAGCAATAGCTATGTATATTATTATAACAATAATGCTGACTTTTTTATTGACTTCCATTTATGAGCCAGATCGCTTTTCTTTTCAGTGAAACGCTGCGATTATAATACGATTTAGAAAGTCAGGTTGCTTATCAATCGGAACATAGCGGTTGTTTGAAGGCACCTGTTACTTGCCACAAATGTATTTTGCTCTTATTAGAAAGACGGTGTCATTACTCTTAAAATGTTAATTGCTACTTCTGGTGAGCAAGCGCAGATAAATATGCATACAAGTCGTCGTTTGTACGAGTACTATGTTCGGTAACTATAGTTGTATGTACATATTTATTTTCTTGGACTATAATTTAAGTTGCTTTCGCGGCATATCTCAATTTAAGATTTTAATTTTAAAGAACTAAGACTTAAAACCATTGCTAAAAATATATTATAAAATATTTAAAGGGAAAATATTAATTGGGTTGCGGTTTGAAAGAAGATGTTGTAAATAAGATTGAAAAGGGTATTGGTTCGATGGTTTGGACATGTTATGCGGATGAATAATAGTAGATTGACGGAAGCAATATATGTGGGTGAAGTGGAAGGTCGGTTACGCAGGGGCTGAGCCAATACGACCTATGACAGTCAGATAGACGCCATATTGAAAAAGGGTGACGTTCTAAGTACTGATAATCGCCGAGTGTTTATAAGTGTCAATGAAGCGAAAGTTTTTTGTCAGGATTGGGACACATGGGGATCCGTGATTTCTGCCTACCCTTCTACAGGGAATTAGGCGTGATGTATGTAAAAAATATTCATGTGAAAAATAATTTACATCCCCCTTTTACATACAAAGAAATAATCGATCCATTTAACCCCAACCGCCAAACCAGTATGTTTCTATTTCCGTAGTCTAAGTAAAACACGAGTCTTGCAAAAAGCAATAGCCATAACTCTCAGAGCGCATAATAAACGGCGCGTCCCCTGTCTTTCAAACTGAACTTTCAGAGGAACAAAACAGGGCCCGTGGTTTTATTGGGCGGGTGGCTCGCTTATCAGTCGCTTTTCGGCGTTCGAGCCACGCGGATGTAGAGCGGTTTTCCTTTGCAACTTTCCGTATCGTGACTTTCCGCGATTTTTGACTAAAACTCGGCTAAGTCCTGTACGTGAACAATTTTCGTGGCCATAGTGAATGTGTCAATGCTGGATGTTTGGATGAACTTTGGTATCTGATTAGTTTTTTATGAAACTGTGTCCTTGATATCGAGTTCTGAAGCTAGTGGTTACAGCTAATCGGTAGGTACTGTATAGTTTGATTAGATGCTTATACATTCACACCCCTTTCTCTTTTTTGGGATGGACAGGTACTTGGAGAAATAATATCTCATTGAATACTCTCCGTAAAACTTATCGAGCTTGATGTGGCATTGACATAGAATTGATTAAATTGTTATTAAAGCTAAGCTCAAACACATATAAATCTTTGGCGTGGATACTTCATGTTTTGATCCTTATACAATAATAGGTAACTCTAAAGCTGTAATATATTAATAACTCTAACCTCATAATTGTGATATCTTAATTATAACTTGTTTAGCTCAAATGAATAGTTTTAATTGCTCTTCATAATTTATACCAGATAAAGATGTAGAGTTTCTGACTAAGTGTACTACCTTTTATAAATAATACCTTTTAACAGTGCTTGTAGAAATGTTTGATTTACTTATGCACTGATTAAATATAGAACTTTTATTCATCTCTTTTTTAACATGACATGACACCAACGAACCTAGATGGTTAGAGTAATTGCAAATGTGATTATAGTTGATAATGAATTATTTATTATTATAAAAAAATATTAGACTTTAATTGCAATCAATAAAGTTAAAAAAAAATTAATTGCTTATATAGTCTTTATCCACATATAATTTGGTTTATACTGTAACTTATTTTCTGTTCTCTAAATGAGTGAATCATATTGAAAATAAAAATCATAAAGGTATCCGTCGTAAGGGTAGAAATTTAGATTCATTAATTATACTTATAATATACGATAGAATAATTACAATAAATTCTATTATATAAAGCTCACATGATCTGCTATACGTTAAAGTGTTTATATTTTTTATCAATTTAGTTTTCCTAAATAACCCGTGACGTAACTATCGAAACTAAGCTTAGTAACAGAAAAACTGATTCCTAAAAACTCTCATTTCAGCAGATTCTGTAATTACTATTTAATCTCGTCGGGTGTCGGTTAATTTCGCGTTATTTTAAGCCGTCTTACCAACTCGGTCGCTTAGCTAGGGAAGGGAAGCTCAGTTATGCATTATTTAACACGAAAGCCAAATAATTTACTTCCTTGAGAGAAGTGACACTTCAATATATATTATTTACGCAGTCGAATATCTAGCTCACTTGAAGGTCACTGTTCACTAAATTGACCGGCGTTGTTTATCTTTAACAATCGAAGAATAATTACAGACTATTATACCTAACGTCCATTCCTTAAATCACAGTCTCTACATATGCATACGCTTACGCCCTTTTCCCTATAGAGAGATAGGCAGAGATCACATTACCTATCACAAAAGAATTTATTGTGAATTAATAACGGATCTAAACAGAATTATAATGCATATTCCAAATGGCACGTGTTTAATTTAGAAACTGCAAAATAAAACAACGAAATTTGAATAAATTTTCCTCATGGCCCTTGCTTATCGTATTTTTCTTAATCATGCTCGCCAACTACATGGCGCGATACAAAAGTATCTTTTTAATTTTTTGCCAATCAGCCTGAGCCACGAAAAAATTCTTTGTGTATAAAATGTGTTTTTATATCGACGAAACGGAGAGCTATTCAAATAGGCATGACTGTACGGAATACCGTTATTGATTATGCGTTTTGTTCATCTGAAATTAACGTTACGAGTAACGGTAGCTTTTTTAGCCTTTAACTGGGGTGGACAAATATGCTCTAGATTTTAATTAAGAGTTTTAGCATTGTATGTGCCTTTAATGTATGCTTAATATTAGCTAGCATAGCATTTTTATATCTGTGATATTTGTTCAAAATACGTGTGTGTGTAAGTTAATGTCTCAGAATTTTGCAGAATTGACGATGCGAATTGTGACATTAGTTAATAGATGACAAGTAGGTATTTTATAAGTAATTGCTTTTGAAAACAATATGACTAAGGGCTTTGCTGCACCGATGTTTTTTTTGAATCCAATAAAATGACAAAGAGAAAGGTTGCTGTACTTTTATAGTTACATGTTTGTTGCATAAAAGGAAAACAAATAGCGCGCTCGGATGAGGTGTTAAGCGATTCACATATCTCACTCCTAATTACTTCACCTAATGTACTGAACAACAACTTTAGACGAGAGTGGGCTTAATACCGAGTGCATTTTCTTCCCAAACCCGTGACTTGGCTGAAGACTACACGAGATTAATGACAGGGGTTGGCCCTGCCTTATCTTGGCTCCATTTGCGATGACTTCGATTGCATGTAGCTATAGAGGGATGTTGGAAAATATTTCTAAAGATATGATCTGAAGGAAATTGCTGTTGTAATGGCGCTGTGAGGTTCGGTGCGTTGATGAGCTTAGGCGAAATATTGAGGCTTAAATACCTTGTTGTTATTGGTCAATAAATATTTAGTAGGAAAGTTACAAATGTGTTTATAGAAATATCACTATAGAAAATCAATCAATTCACTTTATTAATAATGTTATTTGATAAAATAGAAATACATTTCTTGAATAAACAAACCGTAATGTGATCGTCATAAATGAGCGAACATAAATCTCATATAACATTTGACTAATCGCTATTTTGTAAGAAGATATTAAGTAGAGCGCAGAACAATATTGTAATTTGTCACTGTTCCATTAATTAATGGATGGTAAGAGGTTGTTTACATGGCCACCTGCAGTACCTTCATTCTTCTGCATAGTGGGTGCCTTTGTTTGTGCCTGTAAAAGAGAATGCAAATTACCAGTATCGTGTTTTCATACTTAGGTAATTTAAAGAATATTTTTTTTTATTTAGTGTGATTTGGTATTTGGGAGTTTATTTTTAACAGAAGTTTATTATACGTAATCACCATTTATGATTATAAAGTTTTTAAGATATATAAATGGTATTTTTAAGAATGGTTTTTCAGATACTCAAAAGCAATGTATGTTGTTCATGAATAAATAAGGAGAGCAGAACAAGACGATGAAAATTTTTAATAATTTTTTTATAGAAAATATCTTCGCAGTGAGTAACGATGATATATTTCGTCCGTACCTAAAATTGTTTTTAAGGCTTAAATTTAGCGCTAGTCAGACATCAGCTTAATAGTTAAGAGCGTAATATAAATATTATTGTCCATTTAAACGAAATAACGAAATAAATAAATATAGTTTATTTAGCAATCGTAAATGAACCTACGAATTTTAATACCGCCTTCATTATTATTCTGTGTGCTGACACATTTCGGCACTTCCAACAATTTTCGCCATATCCTAGTCAATCCAAATTAATTGCATTTAAACATTTTTTTTCTAGCTTGCTTGTAACAAAAATTAGTTCTAATTCATGAGTTTGTTTCCGTATTTGGACAAGAAGATTGAAGAACATAGCATCTATTATTATATACACAGTGTATCTACATAAGTACGAAAACAATTCAAAGGATACCTAGTAATCGTGATACAACATATGGGTTTAATTTCCTTACGAAATCCGTAAACACGTAAAGATTCTTGTAACAAAAAAATTAGGCACTTAGAACGGATGTTAATTTAGATCAATCACGATTCACCGACGGGTTACCAATAGTAATGGGTCACGTCTCAACTTTGCAACACTTTTATTGGCTTTAACAATAACACGGAGCTGTTTTCACAGTGATCGGTTTCAATTTGATTACGTCACAGCTTTGCATACAATTGCAGTGGTATTGAGCAAGACTAATGTGAAATTCTAATCTAATTTTATCCTAGGCTGTGAAGTTATGTTATAATTTAAATACAACGATAACTTCACACTATAAGCAATTACTGCTAGGATGAGATCTCGCTTTCTACTTTATATTGCTTTGGAATGGCAATTGTTTCTCGTAGTATGCTCAATACTATGTATAACTTAACGAGCATTCTGGAAGTAATTGAAATCAGCTTTTTTCAGCGGGACGATATCTTATTATCTATTTTATTGCAATATAGATCAATAAATCTAAATAAAAGAGAAAAGCAGATTTTTTTTCTCGAATTTTCTTTGTACCGTAATCATTTATTTTATCTGATCTAAATTCCGAATGTGGAAATGGAATCTTTGCAATGACTCTAGTGGTGATTGAAATTCCGTTTTCCGATTAATACATTCGATTTATCAAAGGCAATGAGCACCATTATGTTTTAATGTTTATTAAATGAACCGCACCTGAACTAGTTGTTCGATTACGATTCGATGTTCGAATGTAATCCATTTGTAATGGTGACAGGTTTCCTAGTAAATGACATTCGTTAATGCATAATGCAATTCGCTTTTGATGTAACTTATTCAAATAAAGATACGGGATGGATATTATGGAATAATATCTTGTTGGAATTTCATCGTAAAATATGTATTCTGTGGTAGTTTTGGTTTGCAGGTTAAACTTACACATTATGCAAAAGATTTCGGTATGATTCCCATCCATCTAATTATGAAGAAGACTTTGTTTTTCCAGATTTCGTTACTGATAGCTAGTGTTATTTATTAATGTACGTGTGTGAATATGATATGAATATACGGCGATCTATTTCGTTTAATTAAAAATTGAATAATGTTGTAGGAAATATAGGTTTCTTGGAATCTTTTGTTTGTACTCATGTTGATTGATTACGGATGTAAATATTCTTTCTTAGTGAAGCTTACTCCAACCTAATCCTACCCCTGACACCTTTAGACAGAGGAATGTGACACCTGTTCAAATCAAAGCCATTCGTCAGCAAAGCAATGAAACGCATTCACTAGGTCATAAAGATGGAAAAATAGCGCTCCGGGGAAATTGAGTTGCGTCACTGCCTTTGTTTTTGAATCTTAATTACGAAACGTATGATGCACCTCCATAAAAACCTCGTTTATGTGACACTGCAACATTGCTTGGAAAACTGCAATAGGAGCGAAGTCACTTTTTTTCACCTCTACCTTTATAGGAACGGCTACATTTTTGTGTGCTCGATTCCTGATTTAGTCATTTTGATTTGTTTGTAATATATGTATATGAAAAAAGGCAGGTAGCTTCCTCTGTCAGAGGATTAGTCTGGCTATTCAGAGGGGGAACGCTGCCAGCATATTGGGCACTCTGCGCTTGAACGACAGTGACCAATTTTTATATTTATTTAATTTATAATTTAATTATTTTAATTAGTTTTAAGTTTGTAAAAATCTTTTTAATTTCTTGTAAAGTTCATATTGTTAAAATGTTAAATAAAGTTAAATTTTTATGAATAAATGATGTGAGATGCAGGCAGTGGAAAGGTATCCATCCCAGTTTATGAACCAATGTACATAATTGACGTCAATCGTACTACTTATCACAGCTCATATTATTGCAATGATAACTCAATCCATTAAAGTCACAACCTGAAAGTACACTTAGAAATGCGGATGTAAAACCTATTGAGCTAGATACGTATGAAATATCTAGGAATTTAATCTGCCACTATTATTAGGCATTTGATTCATAAACCTAGACGGGTATTAATGACAGGCACGTAGATCTGAGCTACCGTTACTTAGATATTCCTAGATGCACTGAACGTGTTGCTATTTTCTCCCATACCGTTATATTAAGGTACTGCCCTACCTGCCTAGTGATAATTGCTTTCTTTAATCATTGAAGTGTCGTTGGTACATAACATAGGGAAAACTTGATTTTTACAGTACCATGAATAGGCTGGAGAGTTACAATGGATCTTAGATTCATTTATGTAAGTATTATCTCTTTCTCATAGAGTATTAACTTAGACAGCTGATCTTCTCATATGAATTAAAATAATGCTACTTTGAAATATTAACATTTATAATAAATAAATTCCCGCAAACTCTCAAAACAGCAAAGAGTATTTTCAAAACCATATTAATCCTCCTTGCTATTTAAATCTAGTTGATATCATAAAAATCTCCCATCCAGAAACATATAGGGAAAATCGCCAGGTGTCAGATATTTCTTGCTAACACTGCCGGCCGTGTCGGATATCTGCAGAATCAGAAATGAGCTGCAGGAACCAGCCGCCGTGAAATATCGGCGGCGGGATGCACGATTGCTTTATCGAGCCGATATGCACAGATATTGCTCAGGGGTGTCAAATAAAACTACGCCGTTCATTCCCTAAAGCCAGTATAGTATTAAAGTATGTGTAATTACATAATTATGTTATTTTCTTGTTATTTAATGTCAGGTTATTGTTATACCCTAGGGGCAAGTGGTTCTTTGCCTTGTAGGTAAAAAGGTCACTTTTAATTATATAATGTTTTTGTAGTAAATTTAGCTTGGACTACAATTTAAAGAACATATAATATACTGCCATGTATGTAACCTTTATTCCATTAGTGTTACAGCTATATAAAATATTCACGACGAAAGACTAGACATCTTTGATGTACTCTCACAATAGCACAAGTCTATATAACTTGTCATCGATTAGCATAACTTGTAAATATCCTATTTGTTTATCACAAATGCAACAGTGAAACTTAATTATATGCACTTTGAAATTCTAAGTGAAACCATGACGGCTGCACAAATAATAACTTAACCAAGTTTAAGTGAGCTTTCCAGCCTTCTAAAATTGAAGGTTCTATTCACCACAGGTATGTAAACGACTAGTTTAAGTAGAGCAAGGTATATTGATTACACACCAGTCAAAACTAAGACACGCAACTTTTCAAGACCTTATAAAATTCCTGTCTCGTAAAGGTATGTTAAGGTGTTTGGGCACATGGAGCGAATGAATGCAATGAGCGTTACAAAAGGAATCTATAAAGTCAAAATGGAAGGTACAGTTGGACGGGATAGGTCGCGAAGAAATACGGTTCAAATTGGAGACATTCTGTTCAAAGCGGATGTACGTAGTGTGAACAGAACAGAAGAAAATGTATGAGAAGATTAATGGGTGTGAGTGAAGCAAGAGAGATTTGTCAGGATCGTTCCAGGTGGCGATCGATAGTCTCTGCCTGTCCCGTTGGGGACGAAGATGTGTGAATATACCTATGTATAATGGATTTAGGCTGTATATAATTGTGTCAATAATGGGTACAAGGTACTAAAACTTAAAACTAGTACGCAATGACACACTTAGTTTAAATACCGATTCAACATCATCTATTATTAAATATGGCAACTGTAAATACCTATTGTTACAGTCTATTAAAGTCACAGATCATATAACTTATTGCCCGTTAGATATATATGGTAAATAATATGTCATAAGCCTAAGCTGTACTTTAATTATTAATTTTAATGATTCTACTTAGAATAATATAAAGAATCTCATAAAATACAGTCACTGAATTATTCATATGTTTGGAAAATATTTACGATGTAAGTACTTGTCAGAATAAAATGGTAATATTATGGAAATAATTAAATTGCATTGAACCTATTCTATTGTTGTCATAAATGTGATTGAAGTATTTTGACCACAGCGTTTTATTTTAATTACTGTTTCTGGCAATGATATTACAGATAATAAATTTTAATTTATTAATTTATATAGGGTAATATAACAAACCATTGACTTATTCATTGAATATTACTTTGCTAAAGTTTATTTCTCAACTTTTAGGCTACTCGACCCTGATAAAGAACTGTGAACATTACGTATTATATAAATAATTATAAAAATAATTTATATATAGGAAATAATATGTCGTTGGCGATCCAGCAGCGCAGGTAATATCGGTAAAGTTTGTTTGCTTCCAGGCGCTCGATCTTGAGACATTAGTAGGGCAATGTAAGCATATAAGTGTTTTAATTTCTACATGTATTTAATAATTTATTCTCTATTTGACATAAAATTTGTATAATTAATACATAGCAGATCAAAGCAGTTATTAGGCTCTATCGAATTATTCAAGCACTGACGTGCCTTTCTTAAGGCCACTAGTGCTATAAAATTATCAATTGTCAATCTTAAACCAATTTTTGTTGTGATCATTACACAATCTTCGATATACATAACAGGTAGTTATTATATAAAATTTAGCGTAGCTTCAGGTATGACTTGTCATTTATCAATTATACTCAAGTAGCTCTTGACACTATGTCCGCTTTAAACAACTTAACGTTCTTCAAAATTAATATATCAAAGTCAAAATATGTTTATTATACTATTTCAAACATGATTAATAATTAACGGGACTTATCCTTCTTATTATATATTACATATATTATGTGTTCCTTCACTCTGTCCGCAATAGACCGTTTAGTCTGTTCGACATAGGATTTCCCACAGCTGCAATCAATCTTATACACACCCTTATATCTTATATCATGAGTATAAATCGCGAATCTCTTAAAACTATTATTTCAAACATGGCACTGAGCATTGTCTTTACATATTTTTTACCGAGGTTAGATCAGCGGAGACCCTAGCTTGGAGAAGAACTAACAAGAAACTCCGGAAATCAATTTATTATAATCACCCTTAACAAACATAAAAATTACAAAGAGTGGGCAAAAAACACAACGCTGGTAATACTAAATTTACTTTTCATACAAAATAACACGCAATGGCGGAAACGTCAAATTTAGTTCCAAGTTTGGCTACTGCCACCGTATGTGGCGGGTACTCTATTAGCCACGTAATCTATTACGTATTCAATTTCACGGTTGGTTGACAGAAAGTCAGTGACACCTCCATATCAATTGAAAGAGATTAACGACAGCGAAAGCATTGTAGAGTACCCGCCACATAAGGTGGCAGTAGCCAAACTTGGAACTAAATTTGACGTTTCCGCCATTGCGTGTTATTTTGTATGAAAGGTAAATTTAGTATTACCAGCGTTGTGTTTTTTGCCCACTCTTTGTAATTTTTATGTTTGTTAAGGGTGATTATAATAAATTGGTTTCTGGAGTTTCTTGTTAGTTCTTCTCCAAGGGTCTCCGCTGAACTTTTTCTTCTCAATCGTTACGCTCTTATCAGAGCGGTCGTGGTCTTCATGACGTGGCATCTTGAGCAGCCGAAATGGTTGGTGAACTAACCTCGGTAAAAATATGTAAAGACAATGCTCAGCGCCATGTTTGAAATAGTTTTTTTACATACATAGATATACATCACGCCTGATTCCCTGTAGAGGGGTAGGCAGAGATCACGGATCCCCATTTGTCCCGATCCTGACAGACCACTTTCGCTTCATTGACATTCATACATTCTCTAATACACTCTCGGCGGTTATAGGTACTCCTGACGTCACCTTTTTTCAATATAGCGTCTATCTGCCTGTTACATATATGTCTTATTAGGCCGGCCCCTACGTAACCGCCCTTCCACTTCACTCATATATATTCCTTTTGTCAATATATAGTTTTTTTAATTTGTACTTAGATCATAAAATAACTTTCAAAGAGAGCTTATGATAGGGCCTATTTTGAATAAAAATATTTTGACTTTTGACTTTGGTATATTAATTTGTTTTATTTGAGTTTATAGCTCTGCAACCAAAGATCGTTACAAATGAAACCTCCATATAATGTATCGAGCCGTATGGCACAGTGAGTGCTAGTTTTGGCGTGTTTACTGGCAACACTGGATTACGCGACTGTGGCGACGCCTCCAACTGCCACCTTATGTGGCGGGTACTCTACATCGAGTGAACCAACAAAAGACTTGTCAAATTCAAAAGTGGCAAGTTGAGGTCACGATACTTCGACATTCTGCCCACGCTACTTTCACTTCGGATCTTGTAGTTTATGCAACGTTATCTAACGAACACAGTGGGATGGTGAAGTGGAAACAAGTAATGTAAATATGAAACCAAAATAAATATGAGGCCCTTCAGATACCGGAGAGTTTTAGTGGAATACAATGATGTGTGAGAATGACAATAGGTAATCATTGCGTAACAAATGCTTTGGCTTCGCGTATGAGATAATTCATTACAACGCGTCGTGGCTTAAAAGTTTTCTAAGAGTATATTATATTTAAATGCCGATTATATTTATCAGGAGCTACGATAGGATTTGAATCTTAAGGATTTTTGTCACCCGATATGTAGCCATCTTTGTCGCTACAAAAAGGATAGCTGTTATAGACCCTTTACTGTTATAGAGAACCTTAATACTATTAATTTTAAAGGTGACAACTGTTTACACGAAAGAAGAATGATTGGCTAAAGATTAGAAGTAGAATAATGACTTTGACTTTGTTAGGAATCCGTACAACCAATAAAGTCACTAAATGCTTTCCATTTCGATTTTGTTTCGCTTATTATAATGTCATTTGTGCGTAAAAGATTTCCAAAAGTATACAAAAACGACATTATACATGTATTATATATTATATACCCATGCTAAGTGTTTACAACGTAATCCTTTGAATTAAGGCAGCACGCCAAGCGCTTTGAATGGCTCCAATTTAATAGGTTTGTCCGCCATTGATTCCGTGTAAATAGATGCAAAAGCTCGCACACAACGAATAGGGGACAGAGGCAAATTCGGCACCGAGAGTGGATGTTAATGGAATTTCCGCATCAGATGGTTGTGTTCGGAATCTAATACAAAACAACGTGAAACCGCTGACCACGGGCGCAGCTCGATAACATCCGTTCAAGCGTTCATACAATTATCTGTCCGACATATTATTCACATGTTCTTTAGTGGTCATGCCTGAGCATTATTCATGGGTATTCTTGCTCGGAATTGCTTTGATATTTACGATGGCGTTCTGATCTTATGTAATTCAGTGTTCCTCTGTATTCTGAATTGAAGCCTTGTCTTATATTCTATTTGTATCTTCAAATCAATGGAGATGATTTTAAATGAGATTGAAATAGATAAATATAAGCAAAGACCTGACCATATGTAGTAAAAAAATATATTCATGCTAGTAAACTCCATGGTATGTTAAAATATGCTAAAAGAAAATCTAAATTATTTCCAAAATTGAACCTATTGATTCTACAAAACCTTCTTAATACAATAGACCTAATATGAAATTGAAGCGAAGATAAATTGTAAAATGAACCAGCGTTATTCACAATTTCCATTATTACCTTTTGCCATTGTAAGAGGTATTTGAATAACTGCGGATATGGTCCCAAGCGCTTATAGGCGTAATTACTTATCCCAACAATTTAAAAGGGTTAGTATCATACGAAACATTCATGTTGTCATAAAGGAGTATCTTGGTTTGCTTTTAATAAATACATATGTACATGTCTTTTCACGTCATTCTGTTCCTTTTAGAGTAAACCGTTGCTTAGTGATGAAATTAAAAATAATAGTGATAACCCACGCTATTATTTTTAATTTCATCATCAAAACATGTATACGTTTAACTAACTACATATACTTAATATTTGCTACTCAGATTTTTGCACAGCTATTGTTATCGTCGCTAATGACCTAGTAGTTAAAGCGACCTAAATAATAAAAAAATAAGGAATTTATACTTTTTTATATTATATATAGTGTTTCTTTACATATAACTCTATATTGAGATCAAAATAGACCAATTTAAAGTATTGGAACTTCTTTAATGTCTAGATACACAAGTAAGTGAGATTATAAGAGTGAAGAAAATTGGCCCTAATTAAGCTATTGATCGATTTGAATGCTTAAAATGATTTTTTATTTTCTAGTGAAAGCTAAAATTGAGTTTCTTTCGTGCGATTGGCCGTTGTTTCTGCTAATTGATGACAAGCGTGTTTGAACTTTTTCTATTCATATATTCGAAAGTAAAAGTATATGAGTGATTTGTTTCATGGTGGTTTAAGGTGTAATGCTTAAGGTGAAAGGCTAATATTAAATTATCGTGATCTACGCAACATATGAACTTGTTATTTAATAGTTTAGTAAAATTCTTTATACCAGTTTGTCTAGCGTTGATTATAGGTACAAAAAAACTTAAGGCATTTATAAAGCTCTTATGTCGTATAAAATGTTACACCCGTTCAATGAAATCCTATTTATGACAATAAGATAATGAAATAACGATATACCTGAATATTTATAATGATTTTTTTATGTTCTCTCTACAACTTTAATTACTCACAATGTTCAATAGACTTGCATTACCAATAGTCATCCCTCGTAGGATGCTCGAATACTTACTGTTCCTCGCAGTTTCCTAGATTCTAACGCGAACTTCTGATTGAATGCTGGAACGTGCATTGTTTGTGGATATCAGTCGTACTTGAAGATCTGGCAAATAATATCGCAATTTCTGTGGCGCAAATTTTGATATACATGTTTTATGTTGGCTGGTACTAGAAAAGATTATTTTATATATGCTATATCCTAATAATTGATAAAAATCTGTTTATTAATGTTGTTTGTCTTTTCATTTGCACAATTACGTAAAACTGCCATATACGTTTTGGACATAAATGCCTTAATAATTATGGTCATTCAAAGAGAGTATCAAATTATTTGTGCTCAATATTACGACCGTGGTACTTATAGACTTTTGATGCTTTATTTTACTGATGAAGTGAGTCAAATTTTCTGGATTTTAGCTTTTATAGGCTTAAATTCAGATAATGCCTCCAAAGTTTGAAAGAGCAACTAGGGCGGCTGTTTTCAGCAAGTACCTGAACTGAAGGCAAACAACATAAAAGTAAATTGGAGTGTGAAGTCAACGCACTCATAAAACGAAACATCAGACCTCTACCAGATTAACTTTATCACGTGTAGTTAGTATAATTTGGATGTTTTTGCCTACGCCTTAGAGATAAATTAAAATGTAGAAGAACTGGCAATAAAAAAAAATGTGGTTGCCGTGATATTTTTTTAGCAATCATTTAGTGAATGGTACTGATAAAAAAAAATTGTAAAAATATTTTATACCCATATTTAATGAAACATTAATTAAATTAATTATATTTATTTAAGAAAAAGTTACAATAATAATGAGTAAGTTATATACAAAACACTCGTAAACCAAATTTGACTTCAAACCATAATTTTTGTACCTTTATATTTCTTCGTTCCTTTTGACGCTCATACATCATCTTGATTGCAAAATCTCCACAACGTAGCGAGACAAATGTAGTCTCGTTAGAACTTAAAGTTGGCTTGTTCGTGTGGTGAAACTTGTAGCGTAGCTGCATAGTTGGAATGTTCCAGACACCCTAATCCCTTGTCATTAAAGTCGCCTTTATTAGAGTACAAGTCTTGGCTGAAAATTAACGTTCTTACCGACGTAATGAAGAGCAAACGGCATGATATACGCCGTTCCATTCGGAGTTTTGGGAATAGCACAATGAAGTGTAAGCTTTATTAGCTGGAGTTGATATTGTTCACTATGGTACTGAGTTGCTTCCTTTAAATGTTATAATGAAAACTCCTAGCTGGAATGGGAAAACTGAAATTTCATTCACTTCTTTGAAATAAACTATTCTATAACTACAGTAAGTAGAAATTACTGATATAGTTACATTTTCAATATACTTTTAAAAGATTTTCATTAAAATGCTTTTCAAATCTTAAACGAATTATAGCACTTACAAAGCTTCCCTCGCCAGATAGACCATTTATTTAAAATACCCTTTACCTACACATCGAGTCTAGGCTCTGTCTAAAAATAACATATAGGGTAGGCAGCTAAAATACTTTGTTAATTAACAAGGGGGGTTTGATTCAAACGGTTTTGTGAATGGGACGCGTGATCTTCAAACTCCGGTTCCCTTTATAACTGGATTAACTCCTGAGGGCAAAAGGGGTGTGAAAAAGGATTAGGGCGTGTTTGAATATGCCATTTTGACTTGTTTCCGTCCGGACTAATGACACCTTGAGTTGTTTCAAAGCTTCGGTCGCACTCGATCTCTTTTTGATACTTCTTTGGTTATAGTTTTCGTAAGTCTTTGATGGAATCAAAGTATTGGAGACTGTGGTTAAATTGCTTTATTTTTCTATTCACTAAATGTGTTTTTTTATTTTTTTAAGGTATAATATCACATCTTTTTTTAATAGATTCCAAAGGGTGCCAGTAATACTTAAGCAACTTGAGCACTATTACCTTTTTTACAACTTACGCATAGTGAAATAGGGTTTCACGTATGTGCAGTGAGACATTTGCTCTCCTGAGCAAATAATCTGCTTTTTACATAAATATTCTCATATTATTTATGACTTCGTTACATAGAACACAAAAACCTCCAAATCCCAGTAGCAGTGTGTAGTTCTCCGTTAAAAATAGTACACCAAAAGTTACCCGAAAAGCTGACTTGTATTGAGTCGATCCATCTTTTTTCCAACAAACTTTGAGTTTCATAATTCTTCCTCCGGACAATGACGGAGTGTCGAGCAGTCAAGTGCTGTTTTGGCTTAAAACAAAAACGCCCCGTCGACTCAACGAGTAAGTCAACAGATTTTTTTAAAACAACCTCCCTCCGCCAGGTTTCTTTTAGTATTTCATGTACCCCATTGTTCTGTTGATTGATGACGCGATCCTGTTATTAAATTCTCACCCTACCGGTGCTCAGTCAGTTGGGTAAAGTTGTTAGTTTTGCTTTTGTTTCCGAGCTGGGATTAGCTGGAATAAGATTTGTTTACTACTCGTATTTACGCTGGATTAGGTTTTAGGTCAACGACTTTTAATAAACTCTTTAGATGAAAACATTTTCATTAACTTTCTATATGTAACATACTGATGAACACTTGGTTTTACTCTTGGTATAAACTTTTTAGGTCCTTCTACAATAAAATTTGCGACAACTATCTCTGCAATCGTCAATAGGTTCCCAGTCCGTTAAAATGAAACAAAATATAATTATGATGTAGAAAACCCTCATCATAAAAACTCACTTATTGAGTTGACAGTAACTTAATTTTTATTATTAGAGGCTTTGTCATAAGCCTTACACTCTACACTATCTAATAACTATTACACTATCAATTATTTAACCCATAGAGTACGTCGATGAGTTTGTTTGAGGCCAAAGAGGCCAATTCCTCAGCGATTATGTCCAGTCTCTGGTCGCCAGAGATTACGGCTGCACATAACTCACAGCTGTAAGCTGCTAAGATGAAAGTTATCCGCCTTGGAGTGGCTGCTATCATAACCCCAATTCATCAAATGTACGCCGTTTGTGAGCTACTCGATCCAATGATTTATACTTTTGAGTGACTTTTAAATTTGGAGAAATTCATAGAAGGGTTATTGTATTTTTTCCTAAGTTACTTATGTATATTTTTGGCGATGTACTTTTTTATTCATTTTAAGGGTATTGTTCGCGGAAATGAGCGAAACGAGTGTTTTCATTTTTCAGTTTAAACCTATTTAGAACTTACTGACACCTATCATACTTTCAAGGTAGCATAATGAAAGACTGAAATTGATGACTGAAGTAGTTTCAAGAGTTAAATATCAATAATTACGTAAATATAAACGCATAAAGTTGATAAAAAATCAGAAAAATGGCGCAAACAGGGTTTTGTATTTTTTCGTTTATTTCGTCACGGAGTAAGATCTGAAATCAAAATATACAATAATGGGTTCTCTAAATACTAAATAATTTGACTAAAAACATATTAGGTCCTGTTTTATTCATAATACTGCAGTTTTCGTAAGTATAAAACGCCCAATTTTGGGCCGCCATCTGTTTCATACATTTTTATATGGACAGCTTACGCGTCCGCCGCGAGTCGCTAGTTTCAATAGATCGCGTTCAGAATTTGGCGAATGCCAGCGTGGGGAGCACGTCCATTTTGTTGGCGATCACAGCTAAACCGCTAGATAATTACACGAGATCAGTTATTTCTTAGTTCAATAAGTGAATTTTGGAAAACAAAGTGTAATCACTTTGGTGTTTGAGGTTATTGCTTATTATATTACAAGCGATTTTTTTCTTTCGAAGTGAACTGCTAAAGTTGATTTATTCTACATGTATATTTTAAAAAGTATTTTACTTGATGCGACGCCATATTTGATATAAATTTATTCTTACGTCATTTATGCCTATGACAGGTATATATATATATATGTCAGACATGATATGAAAAAATCATGATAATGAATGTAAATAATTTTGATTTACCGCTTGATGTTTGGGATATTATGAGAAGAAGTTCAGAATATACAGACATGATACATTCTGACATCACTTCAGCTTTCTTCACAGTAGGTAGGCAGCAATTAGTGAACCCCAAGATACGTTATTTATGCTATATTATATATACATACACACATATACATAATTATTAATAACTATATATTATGCATTACGACCGTGATCGAATTCAGGGTAGTGAGAGAACTTAACGTATGCATTTGTGATGGTCGAAATCATAAATATATACATTTGGGATGCTCTTTGGCAACTTGAATTTGAGTTATTGGCGAACTGCAGAATAGGTTATAAAGTACCCGTCACATAAGGTGGCAGTTGGAGGCGTCGCCACAGTCGCGTAATCCAGTGTTGCCAGTAAACACGCCAAAACTAGCACTCACTGTGCCATACGGCTCGATACATTATATTGAGGTTTCATTTGCAACGATCTTTGGTTGCAGAGCTATAAACTCAAATAAAACAAATTAATATACCAAAGTCAAAATATTTTTATTCAAAATAGGCCCTATCATAAGCTCTCTTTGAAAGTTATTTTATGATCTAAGTACAAATTAAAAAAACTATATATTGACAAAAGGAATATATATGAGTGAAGTGGAAGGGCGGTTACGTAGGGGCCGGCCTAATAAGACATATATGTAACAGTCAGATAGACGCTATATTGAAAAAAGGTGACGTTAGGAGTACCTATAACCGCCGAGAGTGTATTAGAGAATGTATGAATGTCAATGAAGCGAAAGTGGTCTGTCAGGATCGGGACAAATGGGGATCCGTGATCTCTGCCTACCCCCTACAGGGAATCAGGCGTGATGTGTATGTATGTATGTAAAAAAACTATTTCAAACATGGCACTGAGCATTGTCTTTACATATTTTTACCGAGGTTAGTTCACCAACCATTTCGGCTGCTCAAGATGCCACGTCATGAAGACCACGACCGCTCTGATAAGAGCGTAACGATTGAGAAGAAGAAGTTCAGCGGAGACCCTTGGAGAGGAACTAACAAGAAACTCCAGAAATCAATTTATTATAATCACCCTTAACAAACATAAAAATTACAAAGAGTGGGCAAAAAACACAACGCTGGTAATACTAAATTTACCTTTCATACAAAATAACACGCAATGGCGGAAACGTCAAATTTAGTTCCAAGTTTGGCTACTGCCACCTTATGTGGCGGGTACTCTACCGGTGCCAGACAGATATACGGAAAGAACGACAGTTGGTTAGATTTTGATTTTTTTACGACTCAGACTCATCTCTCTCAAGAAGGGTAGACCGCGGAGCAATTTTTTAGAGACAAATTGCTATCGAAATCCGAATTCGGTCACTAGGCTCTCATAACGAAGTTGGAGGTCGCACCAAAAAAAACATATTATTTATTATACATATCCTGCTGCCCAAAATTTTGCTCAGTATTCTGTAGGTATTTGTTTGCCTCGTCAAACTTTACGCATAAATCGAAGAAATTATATTTTTCGAAGTTCTTTTCCAGCTCAAAACCATACGAAAATACAAGCGCAGTACTAGGCACACAGACTCCTACAAGAGGTCGGGTTAGAGTACTCACTCAAGTACGTTCCAATACACTATTTCTTATTGTTACTATAAAATTACAATTATTTACCACAAGTGATTAATTATTTAAATATTGATTACTTTTATATATTTATGACTACAATGTTTTTAATATATATTAATAAATAATAAGTTGTTGAATAATCTGATTATAATCTATTAATGTTTGTTTCGTTTACAAATTGATACGCGGAACGTACGTAATGCGATCCGCCATGACAATAAAGTTTGTTATGATTTTGTTATATCAAGTTTGATGTGATTTATTTCAGTGTTTTTGAAACTTTCGTAGTGTGGAACCTGTTTATATCGCAAACATAAATAACATTACATAAAATATCCCCTATTATCCCGCCGCATTGCTTTGTGAATCGATATTTATAGAAAAATGCTTCATGCATAAGAATTTACAAATGAAATAACAACAATTTATCTGTAAGAAATCTTATTCATCATACTGATTTGATATTGAGTTATATTAACTTTGATTTTAACTTATTTTAGATATAAAAACATACTTGGCCACTACTAAAACAGAAAGGTAACCTCAAAAGTATTTATCCCAGAGATAAACAAGGGGCTGCAATTGTTTTACACGGACTTGTTTCTATAACAAAACATCGACTTTGTTTTGGAATAAGGTGGTAGGTATCTGTAAGAACATACACACATCAACATGGTTTAGGGATATTTAACTCAAACCTAAATAACTAAAATTATACTACCTTTTAGTTCAGACACCTGAATCTGTAGTATTATATTATCTCTGCCTGTATATTAAAATAAACCTTGATTATTAGCCTATCTGATTAAATGAAAATATTTTAGTGAAAGTTCTAATTTAAAAAAATCTAGAACAAGAGAAAAAACTCTGATAAAACTTCAAACTAAACTTTATTTTTAAAACATTCAAACTTCAACATAACATTTACCTTTTTTTATTAAAATCGTTTTCCACTGAAAATCAATAATGTGTAGATCTTCCTAAGACATTCCTGACACATCTGCAGGGGTTCGGCATGCTTAAAACAAGGGTGTCAATATCCCGTTGTGGAATATTGTCCCAAGTCCTGCTAAGATGCAAGAAAAGATGGTTTTCACTGACAATATCTTCTGGGAAATTTCTTAGAGCTCTTCTCTGAAGCATATCCCAGGCATGCTCAATAGGATTTAAGTCTGGAGATTGTGCAGGCCAGTCTAAAGCCTGGACATTGTGCTGTTGTAACCAAGTTGTAACGATACGCGCAGATAATTTGTCATCTTATTTTTTTTTGTAAGGCCAGTATTAAATCTAAATTATTATTAATTAAATTTAAATCTAATTCATCATACTGATTTGATATTGACTTATATTAGCGTTGATTTTAACTTATTTTAGATGAGTGAGGGGGCAGTGACGGAACGCTGGACGAGGTTACTCGCTAAAAATAGAACTCATTTCCATACACAGGATATAATTTGCACTAATCAGTAGATGTCCATACCTAGTCACTAATCAAAGTGTAATGTAACCTTAATACGAGCATTTATAAAATTAAATAATAGGTACCTATTATTACAAACAATATTTTAGTGCAGTAACCATTACTTACATACATTATAGACTATAACTAAATTTATAGTATACTTATTTCAGGAGCTTATGTAAGTAGTAAATTGTATATCAATACAAGATGTGTGTTTGCAAATTTTAACACCTACAGAGAAAAAAGAAAGAAACTTTATTCACTACATTAACAAAACACAAACATGGAAAAAATATAGGTATGTAAAAAACCATTGATGCAGTGAAAAGGTGCTGCCTCAGTATACGATGCAGCTAGGCTGCAATCACTGGTCCTCCGGCAGCACCCAATTCGGAAACCGTCACAAGCTGCATAATATAATAAATAACAAACATACACAAAATAACTAATTTATAATATACAAATACAGATATAATACGAGTTCGGCTGTAGCCCAGTGGCTAAGAACTCGGAGTTCGTATGAGAAAGGTCCTAAGTTCGAATCCCGACTGTAGCATGTACCAATAAATGAAATTTAAATATTTGGAAAAACATCGTGAGGAAACCTGCCTATCCCTCAGGATAGGTAATAGTCAATGCCTATATACGGCGATACGGTTCACTACCTATCACGTTGGGTGTTGTCGATCTAGTGAGACGCGTGCTTCGAATGACCCATACCTAACATGCCTTCGAAATTTCGGAGATGTGCATTCAAGCCTCAGACTACCCCGCCATAATAAAAAAGGAGTGTGTATACACAAATCGTGAAGCGTATGTATGTATATAATACGCATACATAAAATTAATACACTATAATTCATAATCATACTTCGGGCAACATAAACAAGAACATATATATATATATATATATATATATTATAGACATGTAGATAGATATAGGCACACACATACACAGTCATACATATTATATATACATTATAAACAGTAGTAACATCGTATAAACATACATTAATATATTTCATACACATACACATTTATTCAAACTCATATATAGAAAGAAAAATATATAACTATGGTATTTGCACTGACAAGGTGAGACATTGATAGGAGTTAGGGTAAGGATTTTTGTTGTTCGAGAAGACAAGCCTTATGCCTAAGGTAGAAAGCTCCCCTAGAAGCAACGTCGCGAAAAGGTGGAGGTATTTCATTCCAGCATTTGGATGCAGAGGTACTTACATCTGGTGCTAGTTTCTATACCAAAGAGCAATTACAAAGGTTCGTGGTCTAAACCATATTTAAACGTAAAAGAATAGCTGACAGTTACAGATTCCGAGAGCTAATAATCATCTTACTACTTTCATTTTAAATACGCCAGACTGTTACTATATCAAATTAACAAATAATAAAATAGGTAGGTACGCTTTGTGAGGTCAGGTGTATGTGTTTTAAGTATGCCGAGAAGACACATCATCGTGACAAAACAACAAGCAACAAGACAATTTCAATGCATATAATTAAATCGTAGTTACTAAAGTATCTGAAAACTATCTACGAGTGCGCAGTGTTTATAGTTTTATAATCCTGAATAGGTACAAAATACTGTGCTCACATTACGTCGCTGCCGCCGACCCCGATTGATATGGCTACGTCACATCCCTTTCGGGGTAGTCAGATGTTGAGTGGCAACTAAGTTTTTTTGCATTTTTTTGTCAATCGAAACCCAATCGTTACCTGATTATCAATAGCCAATGTAATAGGTGATTAACTAAGTCCTTACATAACCAAACCAGGTTCCCTCACTAAAACAACAGCACGTGAACAATTTAAATGGTCACCCATCCAATTACTTTCCACGCCTGCGTTGCTTAACTTCGGTGATAGAACGAGAACCGGTGTATAAATCACAACCGTAAAATCCTATTTTACGGTCACAACTAAGCGATAGCGCGATTCAAATACCTGCCCAATATTTCAGCAAAAACATTATTGACATTACATAAACAAATAATTGACAGTATAATAGTAGTTTATCAGGATCAAAAGATATCTGTATGAAAATCGAGACATTTACATTTTTCGTACGACTGGCCGCCTATAAAAGTCTGTGACCCTAGTCCATATTCCGTTTGTAAATTTAGTCGCAAAATCAAGCAGTATTAGGGCAAAATAAAATTAGGTTTTATGCATTGTAACGAGTTTACACTTAAATTCACGAGCTCAATTTTATTTCAATATGTGTAGTGTGGGTAAATGTAACTAATAAATTGTATGACTACTATATCTACAATATGGTAAAAAGTATTGTAGAATAGGTACTTATATAATTTTACCGTGAATGAACTGAATTAACCTAGGTAATCATAATACTTACGCATATGAAAAATGACTACAGCCGATCTTTCGTTGAAGAACATATTTTAACATAGTTTTACAAATTCGTTAACCTTTCGGAGTCAGTAAATGAGTGGTTAGGTAGTTGCATACCTACATACATACATAATGTAATCTGTACTAGCATCATTACAAACACTGGAAAACTTGAATTTATTTCGTGTTGGATTGATTACCATCTGGATTTGGGTGAGAATATCAGTTTATACGTTGCATCATATGGAAACGATACGTATTTATTGATATAACTATCTGCAATTTACACGCGCGCCGCGGCGGCGCGTGGTCATGATCAAAACTATCTGTCACGTTCGACAGAGAATATCTGCTAAGAAGTCGGTCTGGATTGTCGAAAAATCATCACAATGTTTATTTTATGTTAGATAGATAGATAATGTACGTTTTATTTAGCAATTAAAAAATTGTCTTGCAATCGGCACACTATTGAGTTTAAAAATCAATTATATTATTAATATAAAACTCCCATAAACGTTTCGCGATGTTTTGAAATTCGCGCCTTTGTATATTTTATATTCTGTTCAACCGCTAAAACAGCACTAACGCGCAATGTACTCAGCGCTGCTGCGCTAGAAATGTCGGATTTTTGACAGTTCGTGAATTTATTTTTGGAATACAATACCCTTAAAGACGTCTTTTTAAAAGAATATAGAGGTGCTGACTCACATTTTGATTATATGTTTATTATTTATAATAATATATACATATATCATATAAAGACTTGGTTAATAAACCAGGCACTCATAGATTTTTTAACTGATATCTGTAGCTCAGCTCCACTGACAATCGATTAAAGTCGCAATTCTTATAAACCACAGTCTTCGTTTAAACAACATCCCTTCTTTTCGTTTACCTTGAACACAACATGTTTGACACATACATTCTAGTGCTCCAATCAAACATAATCCCCCAACCGTCAGAAACAAAATGCAAATTCCTGAGGCACTAATTCCATGAGGCGGGAATTACCAATCTGCAGTTTAAACAGTGGCCAGACGATGTTACACATGTTGCAGGGAGGCAGGTGCTATCCCGAATGTAGGATGAAGTGCCCTCGACTGTAGCTCGCTTGATTTTAATCAAAAGTTGGATTCGTACTGTCTATTTATGTAATACGTGTAAACTGAATCTATTTGAATGTAAATATATGCTCGTGTGATTGTTTTTACGAATTGTGAAACACATCACGGATTATGTCAGTCAGGACCTTTACGCGCTGATATAAGGAACATTACTTATCAAGTTGGACACTATCTGAGGAAATGTTAGATCTTAAAGATCATAATCACTAGCCATTGACCATGTACCGCAAGGGCCTAATGGGCGTTCCTGCAGTATGATGTCAATGTGAATCCTTTTAAGAAAAAAAAATGAAGTAATATGTGTATTAACTTATTATAGATCTAAACATTCAATACAAACAATTATTACGTCCTCTTACAAACTTAATTCCAATGCGATGTTCTCCCATAATTGCTTCCATCTCATTGCTCAATCGAGGTAGTTGAAGGAATCGTTCCCGGTGATAAGACGTTAGTGGGGCACATTCCTCAGGGACCCTTTAATCACATTACGCCTCTTATCACCTAGGGTGTTCAATGGGTCGTGACGCCTTGACATAAGTTCCGAGAACTTTTGCCGTACAATTGACTCCGGATTCCGGATGGCCTATCGATGATTGCTTTGCAAGAATATGTTCTAACGCTCAAAATAACCTTCGTATTCTTAGACATTTTTGGAGCTTTAGTTTCTTTGATATAATTTTTTGTTTGGTAAATAGCCAAACGTGTAACAGATCTATCTATGGGTAGAGATAAGCATTAGATTTGGCATTAAGTTTGTTGCTATTGAGTCTGCATTTTTCGCATTTATACATAATGTTACTAGAACGTTTTTTAAATGTCTATTATGAAAAGAGTGAGCTAATTACAGTAAAAGATAGCACGGGAGAACACTCTTTAACATTTTCCCAAAAGCTAAGTTCATAATGGACACAACATTAGCTTTGGTTACTCAAGGGATGAAAGCTTTGTGGTTTTTCCTAAAGAGTGTACTTAGTTACTTTGTTAATACTTTTCAAAGGCTCACAGAAAGACTCCTGTTGGTTTTCCTAAAAATTTCAAAAGAATTTATTAACCTACAGGAACACAAAAAAAATGGTTCTTGTAGCGTAACCTCAGATCATGCCATGGCTCTCTACTACAATATAATACCGTGAAGTAAACAAATTTTATATACGTTTAGTGCCTAGAAATATGATGTATAACCTACATGTCAATCAATCAATCAGCCTATAACAGTCCACTGCTGGACGTAGGCCTCCCCAAGGTAACGCCACAAAACACGATCCCTCGTGGCCCTCAGCCAACCACTACCAGCGACCTTTTTCAGTTCATCAGTCCATCTGGCAGGGATTTATTAAAAAAACTATTACTAAATAAGGCATAGTAAGACAAATAAGGTAGATAACAGTAATTATGAGCATAAACAGTAATACAGTAAGAAAAAAAGCAAAAACTTTATTCACTTCATTAACAAAAACACATACATAGAAAAAATAAATGTAAAGAAAACCGTTGATGCAGTACGTATACCCACAGCCTATAAAAAATCAACATTCCATTCAATAACCATCCTTTATCAACCAACAATAACGACTATTAATCAACTCACCAAGTCAGTTCCGATATGTTGATATAACCAATTTCGGAGTACATGCAAAGACGGCCTTGAGTGAAAGTCGTTGCACAAAAATGCCGCGTCTCAACTTTCCACATGACGGATATACGGAACCGGCTACCGGACCCTACACATGTGCAATTTAAATTTCATCGCCTTCACGCGAAAGTGAACTTTGTTCCGGCCCAATAGAGAGGTTTTAGAAAATGCAATGAACCTTGCTCTTAACGCAGATTAGCGCCGGACCGCTTTCACCGGATGTTTTGTTTTAATTGAAAGGTTTGTCGTTATCGACTGTTGCGTAAGTGCGTCGTGGAATGGTTTTTGACATGTGAGTCTTGGTGCGTTCTTCTTATAAAAAAATGACACAACTTAATCACAAGGTGATTGATGAGGCAAATACGAGTATTACGAAAGAGTAAAAACATGTTTGATACATTATTTCTAATAAAATAAGTGCGTTATTCAGAATTTAGTTTAATTTCTGGGATAATAATGCAAAGTCTTTTTTTTCTACTAATGGGCTTAGGACTTATAGACTCATTGGTATATCTTTGCCAATATGCTAGCATCTGGTCACCAATATTAAATACAAACACATACACAACAGTAAAGCTCAAAATTATCGAAGGGCCAATAAGTCAACGTGGTTCAGCCCACTCTGAAAGGAAGTTAAGGGCGTGTATTGCTTCTACGTAAAAGGGCGTACATGTATAGTATTTAGAAGTGAAACACGAGAGGCCAAGGAAAGTCAGCGTGGTAATCTTCGTAGGGGAGCAATTATATGTGCTCGTGTTCGTCCTTTCTCGGCGACTTTCATGCGCCACAGTATTTATTATCCACTCTCCCGATACTTAACCGCGAGAAAGTAAGAGCACTTTGCTACTATTAAAAGATATTTTTATTCCTATG
Organism: Leucoptera coffeella; assembly: GCA_030578115.1. NCBI lineage: Eukaryota > Metazoa > Arthropoda > Insecta > Lepidoptera > Lyonetiidae > Leucoptera > Leucoptera coffeella. The sequence goes on from JAMBLF010000393.1 coordinate 294,279, forward strand.
GAATATTTTGCTCTTTGGAGTGAAATGTTTTGTGACGTCATGCGTGGATTGTGTTTTGTTTTGTGTTTTAAAAGTACTCTTTGTGTATTTTTTATGATAAGGATAGTTGAGTTACTATGGCATTATCTGTCACGTTGAATACTAATTATCATAGATAAAAAGAGGGTTTCAAGTGACCTAAGAGCATCACAATGACATTAAGAGCATTACAAAACGGTTTGATGTTGTGCTAGTGTGTCTCATCGTTAGAATTGATTGGTCTATGTTATTAATATTTTTTGGTAATTGTCTACATATATTCAACATTTCTTGAACCGCTACTATCATTAGCTTTTTTTATTCGGTTGAATCCCGGATTAATTACGATCCTTTTGAACGTTATTCACGTATTATGTACATCTGTTTAAACCTCCTAGTATCATTATAATCAATGAACAGTAAAGGAATGTCACAACTTAGCAGGCCTTAGTTGCTAACAGCACCTAAGCGCGGAGCTACCGCAAGAACTAAAATGGTGGTTAACCACATTTGCATACAAATTGTGTTTCTGTTGCTACATTTATATTGCTTGGACATTGTCAACTACAACTTAAGGGTTTCTGCGAACCTAACATTCAAATTAACAAGCTCTGAATTGCTCAAGAATATTTACTACAGTGTACTGTGTTATGGTGTACTTTGTGTGTTATGGGTAATAGTAAAGAAATGTGAACGTAAGTTACATATATAGAACCTAAAACTGAATTGAGGACTGGAACCTAAGATTAGAATATATTCAGCTTTCTTCTATGGACTACAGGTTATGTTAAACGAAAAGTCATGTCTCCTGCTAGTCTGGGACGTAAAAAGAATGGTATTTAGCCGCCGATCTTTACGGCATGTCGTAGGAGGCGACTAAGGGACTAGAGGTAAATGAAATAAATTGAGCGATGGGCTTGCAACCTGTCATCAATGTTACATATGAAACCGCATCTCCAATATTTATGCTGAAAAGCGACCTAGGAGATTTTTATCTCTCTGAGGTTCTGTTCACCTCAAAAGGGATTAAAGAACGTGAATGTATATGTATGGTTTTGCTTTTAATATAAGTCATTCATGTCTAATGCTGTTCTTGAATGTGTGTATTTAATGACAGTGTCTTTGTATTTATGAGAATAACAAAGGTTTAACATTGTGCAGAATATTGTATAAAGAATACGATACAAAACGATTCAATGCTATAATTACAAATTGTGTTTCGTGCTGCGCTTGTAAGCCTCGCGAGTTAAAGTTCAAGTTCTTTGCATGTTCAACCATCAATCATTCATTCTGTCGTCGACCAAATCACACGAAGTTACACAACACCGATGTGGCCTTGATATTTTTATCATTTTCTCGCTTACTTGTTCGTGGACAATAAATTGGGTTCGTGTACCCAATGTCAGAAAGCTCCCTTTGATTAATGAGTGGCTGACGACTGGGATTTGATTACTTCAGAAACGATGTTGATAAATATGTTCACGAATATTTGAAATATTATATTGGAAGGTGTTATTAAGTAATATTGTTTTAAAACATCCATTTTTCTTATATTATAGACATAGATTAATCTCAACTTCAAGCTTGGCTCGGCTGTAGAGGCTAAGTAGTCAGATATTGAAAGTATGTGATCGGCTTCACATTAATTAATGTCATCTGCATCCAATAAATAGCGAGTACATGTGAGAAAATTCTATCACTCTCGTCTAGAGGTAACAAACTATTACTGTGCAAAACGGAAATAACTTTTGTTTACAAACTACTAATGTTCATTGGTAGTCCAAACTAGTAGGAATTCGAATGAAGCTAATTTTGGTCCCCACTCAGCGTAGGCCTCTACTACTTGCGGTAATGCGTCCTTTAACTTTTATGGGCCAAAGTTGGGTAATAGCCCGTCCCCAAATCTACTTGGGGACTAATGTGAGAGAGAATTTTATCAGCACTTTTGTTTAAATTCGCACCGATTTCGCTAGAGTTTCACTGAGTTATTTTGCCAGTTCCACCGAAAATGTTTTCCTCCGACGTTCGGAATGAAACGCGCTCCTCCGCTTTTAACTCCGCGACTAATGAGTTTCTGTTTTCCTCTTTTCAGGTAAGCCAATGAAAAACGCTGAGGGCACTTTCATGTTCTCGCGCTCTCGAATCGGCAATGATCAAATTAATTTTCATATCAGGTGAGGCATTTATCAAAATGGCACTTGGTAACCTAATAAATCTTGGGTCCCTTCTCACTCCATCGGATAATAGGGTTGGGTCGTAGGCTACTGCCGACAATTATACGAGATGTATTCAAAAGTCACGGGAGACAAAGCGGCGGGAGAAATTCAGAGATATTTAGTTATCTCAGGTAGGAGCCACAGTAAATACTCGCCCACCTACCTCTTTGCGTCTCGAAAACCGCCTCGAGTCGCGCGGGAGCCTACATTTTCGTGAATATACTCGTGATAACACAATTCGCTTTTGAGAGGCTCCCAGTACAAGGCACCTTCACATAAACTTATCCAATTACTTGGAATTTATATTCTCAGTGTCACCGTGTCACGGCGGCAATGCGAGCAAATTACTTTTTCACATTCGCTTGTAGATACGTAGATTTTTGTGTCTTGACAAAGTAAAAACGGTAGATATAAATTCATTTTTATACGATTGTTATTTAATGACTTGTTTGAATGACTTGAATACTTAGTTTCGGACGAGAAGAATATATGAAGAAAGATAAGAATATAGATATAAGAAAAGAAAGACCGAGGTTCGTTATGAATTGTTATATCAGATAGTGCTAAATATATAGCGTTATATCTTTACTTTTGAGACTACAAGGGCCGAAAATATATTGCTTGGAGTTACAACTAAACCGTATACTAAAACCAACCCAAACATCAACCTAGAAACCAAATGTGACCAGTAGCCGACCTAGATGACATTGTCTCGTAATCCACTTACTGAATCTCCTCGATCCATGTTAATCCGCGTTCAGCGTCGCCTAACCCCGGCCTAATCTATACCAAAGTTCCGCAGAGTTACGTACGTCATAAGATCTGCCGAATCCGTAGCCTTAAGATAACGTCCCTATCACGCTGATAAGCAGTTCCTTTCATTTCCTCAGACTACGCACTCTTGTTTTACTTTCGCCTTATCTCTGCTTGAATTGACTGGCCCTTAGAGGCCCTTCCGACACTCAACTTTTCCGATATCTCTTTTAAATTGAAGGTGTTTTTCTTCCCTTGGTGCCAAAGGCTGTTAAACCAATTGAATGTTTTAAATTGCACTTTTGAATGTTTTCGTTTGGATGAAATTTTGTTTGTACCTGCGTATTATCTTGATCTTTTCACTCTGTATTGTTAGTATTGTGATATTTGCTGTGAGCGATAAAACATCGAGCATCATCACTTACGTATTATTATTGAATGTACACTATTACGCTAATTACTGGCAGTATATGTAGATCCATAGCGAAACTAATAAAAATCATAGTTAATATTTAATAAGTTATAAGAATGAATATGTTCTAAAGAGTAAATATTAATTATAAGAATGAACATTACATTAGAATGTTTTAAAAATATCTTAGTACGAAATGTTTCATACGATGTTCATGAATCTATACAAGTATTTATAGCATTGATCCTTTCATTACATTGATTAATCTCAAAATATAATTTGGCGAAACTTGAACGTCTATTAAAATAATTAATTTTGATTTAGATAAATGTTCAATTATGCATATCCGTTGATGTTAGCCGGTGTCAAATTATTCGCTTACGATAAACAAACAAGTCTTAAGAAAGTGGTTAATGGAATTATTAAAATTAATGCATTTTCCCTGAAACGCGAAGAGCTGAGATTAATTTAAGATTTCTTGTTGTCGAACAACCTTTGGGCCGGCGGACAAAGCCATAATTCAACGAGAACAATAACCGCCCGCCTATATTGGTTTGTTTCCAATTAACTTCGCGGAATTGAGTCCGCTAAGGTGTTATCTGCTAGAGAACATCGAATTAAGGCTCTATCTTTGTACGCCGAGGTATTTTTATTTAATTGGCTGGACGCTTGTGTTATTGTCTGTAAGCATTTTACAGACGATAAATAATAAATAACGTGACTCATTTACGCATTTTCATCAAAAGAATCAAACAATAAATTATGTTTTTTTTTTCTGATGAGACATGGAAAATTTCCTCTAGGAATTATAACGGTATTTTATATATATAAAAAAACAATTTTACCACCGACGTACCTAGGTATGAATCCAATAATACATCATCAGAAAAAGTAAGTAGCGTTTCATCTTATCACAGTGGAATTTTATTACGATTCCCTGGCATATGAATAAGAGGATATTATATTGAAATCAGAGGCAACACCCCATGAAATACATTTGGGGTAATAATTCCTTGCATTCATCCCTCGGAATCCGTCCGTGAAAGGACTTGATCCAATATCCTGTGTGTTATATGACTTGAACGTGTAAGTAGGTACTAGGGTTTATGTGACAGGCACGCCTTTAAATAATATATAAAATAAATACAAAAATAAATATTAACGCACGTTTGTCTTTGTGGGTTATTCAGTGGTTCAAAAGTCCTACTTTGTATGTGCGATGTGTACTTATAGTGAATGAAATAATAGTGTTGAAATGTACTTGTATATGTTGCAAAAATGTTATATATTTATATCCGTGATATTCTGTACAGCAATTCCTTTGGCGATAAAATGAAATTTCAATCGTTAGCCTTGTGAAAGAGTTTTGTCAATCATATGTTCATGTTGGACTAAACACACAAACAGAATAAATTTTGTATCACTAGTGTCAATATGCCAATATGCTCACTATGCTCACTAGTTTCCATGGGAAGTATTTGAGAATAAAGGGCCAATTTGCAATAGCGTCCACGTTTCAGACTAATTTCAATTCGTATGTCAATACGTGAGTTCTGATATTAATATCACCCTTGCTCTTTGTTTACATACAGAGTTCGCTTGTAAATTGAATTCGTGACATACCAAGGCTACGCAGAAGTGGATCCAATGGATTTATTGTATTTGATATATTCACACTGGATTCTGTGAATGGCACTTGTGACATTTATTCCCAAGGTCGCTTTTTCAATGGCGGAAGAGTTGGACCGTACATTATTTTAAATTACAACGAAACTGTTGTAAATAACACATTAAAGTTTTTCATTGTTTTGTGTTTAAATACAACAAAAGTACTCGAAGGTCTTCACTTATGTATTCAGCCATAACGAACCCACATTTCACAGTACATTTTTAACGAGCACTTAAACTTAGGTATTTAGCCTTTACAAGCACGTATTTCACGGCCATCCATTCAAAAACAATACCTAAAATGTATATAGAAAAATCGTTATGTTTTTCACACTTTTCCGGCTTGAGTAACAAAGAAAAAATGATTCACACCTAAGACTCTATAGACTAAAACCCATTCTTTCCGTACTAGTGATAACGTTTATAAAATTGAGCGTAACAGGCGCTATAAAAGTAAATTGAAGATTTTCTCCCACGTGTCGGAAAACATTACGGCAGGGTGCATGACCCTTTCTTTCAAGGATAGTGACGAGCTTTGAAGATGTTTGACGCACTCTGCCACTTTTTAAATGCGCATAAATTTCCTTCGACTAAATAAGCGATGTAGTGGAAGGGTGAAATTAGAAATACTTACAGATACCGTGTGTATGTAGCGAACGGAAGGTGTTGTTTATGTAGTGTGAAAATAGTAATTATAAAAAGGGGTATTATTAATATAGTACTTAAAATAAAAGAAAAAGAAACAGTGACATTAAAGGTATCTATGAGATTCCAGCTTATCTTATCTTGTGATTGCTATAAAAGAGAAAGAAATATAAATTATATTTTAACTGCAACTTAAGTCATATGTCTTGTATATATTATATTGATATAAATAAAATTCCTACTTACGTTCTTCAATATTACTACGTTAATGTTATTTGGTATGAATAAGTCCAAACTTTGTTATTGCCCATCTCTAGTGTCCCCTATTTATTTATGGGCAAATTTTATTTGAACTGAGATTGTGTTCGCTTCTTCCAGATACTGCTTATTCAATACCCTCCGGCAATATTTGATATGGGGATGACAAATCGCTAGTTCCGGGAGTTGGGTACGGTCTATATTATTATCTTCAGGTGATCTTAATTCAAAGGTTAAGAAAAGGCTTATATTATATGTAAAGAACTAATTAACTAAGTTTCTCAAAGAGCTACAAATTGCTGTAAAACAAATTAAAAATAATTGTGTACTATTTTTCGTGAAACGGATGTTACTCCTTTTCGTTTGATTCCGGTATGTGGTGCGAGGCGATAGACTAACAACCGGTCACCAATATCCTATTAATGCAATGACCAACCTGACTCAACGAAAAAGTGTCCTATGATATGAAGTGATATTTCTCCTCGATTTTGTCCACGCTGAAAAGGACTGCGGGACACGAATGTATATTCAAATATTTACATAGAGAGCATAAACAAACATATCAGTTCCTCTACGTACACAATAAACTAACTTACAGCTAGGGTTCCGCATAGGAGGGTGACCGATGTTACCCAATAAAAGCACGAGAGGCTAAACAATAAAGCCAAGAGGCTCTTTGTCATCGTCACTCCGATCGCTCAATGCATTTCTTCTCAAGTGGCTTGACTCGGTATTGCGAACAGAGTGATCGAGTTTCCCTATTCAAATCGAATTACATCACTTTGCATTGTTCGCGTATTTTGTCCTGTAGTTATTCATGCTGGATTTGTCAAGTTTTTTAGAAAAAGACTGTAACAAGTTTCATCTGTCGTGTATTCGATTTTGACGGTATACGCAGTGACGCTCTATTTTGCGAATTCAGTTTTTCGCAATATGCCTTAATTTGCGACGGAGTTGAGACCTATTAGGCAGCTCTGAAACATTAATTCAGATGGACTTAATCTCATCAGGTGTACTTAAAATGCTGTGGAGTTGGTTTTGCTGAAAGTCGTAACCTATATTAAAATATGTTGACGAAAAAAACGCAATGAAGAAATGTGTTTTTCTATCTTATATCCCGATGTACTAATTTTATTTTAATGAAATTTACGATTTTAATGATAATCTTATGCTTATTATTTTCGATTAAAAATTAACTACCCTAAATTAAGTTAATCGATTGGAATCAATATTGGAAATTTTATTTTCATGTATGTTTTTATGTTGAATCTCTATGGTGTGTAATGTCGACCACTACTCATTTTGAATCGTACTCAAGCTCCAATTTCATACAAGATAATCTCAATACTATGTCACCGAAAATAAATATAGATCACTTGTTATAAAAGTTCCCAGAAAATTAATCAAGAACTAGTCTTTACATTTATTTGAACTTTTTATCGACTTACACTTGATTCGGAGTGACTTAGCTTGAGGAAACAGTTGACTCTCGCATCCAATCAAATATGGCGTAGACATTCTGTCGTCACAGCTGTACGTTGTTTTATTCATAGGCGTTTTTGAATAAAGATGAAAATATTAAAACGCGCCTAGAGAAACGTTGAAGCTAATGTTGCCGTGGGGTTAATAGTCATAAATATTAATAAGCTCGAATTTTATGTTGACCGAGCTCTTGAATCGTCGCTGCGAATGCAAATTAATGTGTTAAAAGAGGTGCACCGCTTGTCAAACTATGGAATTTGTTTTGGTCACCTGGGAGCTGCGTTTGAAGTGTTTTTGCGTATTCATAGAATAATTATGTACTGGATTGTTAATTATTTTTAAAGAGACTAATAAATGTTTTCGTTTGTATCTAACCTCTGATAATATTTTTTAAATATGAATGGGTATTTAATCTAGAAGTAAATTTATTTAAAAAACTGTTTTTTAGGTATCTGTAATGGAACAGTACATATTTTAGAAAAATATAAAATATTAAGAGTAAGCATTACAAGGATAACTATCTCTTCAATCTCCTATTCCTAAAAGCTACAAAAATAAGACAACATTTGTGCCTGATTGCGATTGTTTTTAGATTAGTTTTGTAACAGATGTGTGTTTATCCATCAAGTAAGCTACAGGCATAATCCATCATCCACGAATAAGTTTTATTAGACGAGGAAAGACATATAGCTTCTTATTGTGTTGTAATGATTACGCAACTAAGATAAGATGTTATTGCTTTATGTCCGTTATTACTAAGAGAACATCTTAATAAACGTATTTAAATGAATTTTCGACAATATGTAATAAGAAAATGTAGTTAAAATGCCTCAGTTATATGAGTATCATTTTAACTAATGCTAACGTGTTTTTCTCACCTTACAAACATATAATATAAGATCAATTGTTGGCTAAGTACTATAAGGATCCTGTGTTTGGCGACATTAGTTGACCGCTGGTTATGAATTTTAGCTCGACACCCAGCTAACAAGTTTCTTGGGCAGTTTGATAAATGGTTTCTGTAAAAGTTCTTCCGAGGCATCACGTGCGAGGCTACCCCGAAACAAGCTACAAAAAATACAAACTTTAAGCTTCGCAATGTTGAAGCTTAACTCAGCCGACTTTCTGGGTAGTTTACAGAATTCTCAATGTGTTGGAAACCTTTAACACATTGACTGCGGCAAAAAAATGCTGCTTCACCATCTCAGTGCGATGCAAGGCATATCGACACGATACCATAAGTTTCTACTGGTGCGGTCATGGGTCATTAAACCTTGTAACACACGCTTTGATTAAAACTCTTATAACTCAGTCAAAACGCTTTCAAATCGTCATAATTTGGCGGTAAAATATTGTCAAAGAGTCGTTTGTCACAATACAGACGTCGCCCCTAGCTCGAGTGAAAACTCTAAGAGAAAATAAGAAAAACAAATGCAAGGTTTAAAGACCCATAACCGCATCGATTTAGCAACAAAAAATTTAATATTTTAGTGATGGGAAATGATAAGAAACACAGAATATCGGTAAATTTATTTGGTTTTAAAATTAAGTTTTACATAAGGCTATACTTAAAAAAATTATATCAATTTGCTATGATAAACTTTTTGGGTTGTACTCAAAAAGTAGAGATCGCTCTTAAAACAATGAAAAATAATACTAAAATGTAAGTATAAAGTATGAAAGAATGAAAATAAAAATATGAAATAACTTTAGTTTTTTTATTTTTGTTATAAAAATTGAGTTTTACTTAGGTAAAGCTTAAATACCTACTTTAAATAAAAATCTACCTACTATGACGGATTTTTTGGATTGCACTCAAAAAGTAGATTGCACTTAAAACAATGAAAAACAACAATAAAATGTAAGTTTTATATGAAAACAAAAATATCGAAAAAATGTTAGCAAATGAATTTGTTCTTTCGATGCATTTTTAGGAATCTTTCCACTCGCGAAAATAATGACAACTTTCTTTCAGGAATGTCAACACATCACTAAACAATTGACACCTATCAATCAGTGCGATACAAGGCACTTCGACGTTATATTTGAAATAAGGCCTTTAGACCTTGTTGCCGCACAGGAATAGAGAAAGATCTTTTCAGTGCGGTACAAGGCCCAAAGGCCTTATATAGTTTTAACCAATCAATTAAGTAGCTACTGAATAGACAATCACAAAAATATATCTATCTTACTTTTACGTTAACTACTCTTTAAGTTATAGCTCCCGCACCAGAAAGAAGTAAGCTATATTTCGCTCCGCACCGTAGGCAAGTACATGCATAAGGTCTTTCGACGTTGCACCGCACTCAATGTGTTAAATGTTGAGTTAAGTTAGACGACGTTATGATCAGTCTCAAATGTTTTTGCCAGGTGACGATTAAGTAAACAATCCTTATAGTCTTCTACGTAGTGTGTTTCACTTATTTAATACGATTGTTTTGTTGAATTTTTTAGGTGCAAGATTGTAGTATTAGTAAGTATTACATAGTAGTAGTAGTAAAAAGTTTAATATACTTCGGCAAAAATAAATCGAAAATAAATGACTTACATCCCTTGATTCTCCTTGTATACGACCTATATTTTACATCACATATGTAGCGCAACAGCAAGTTTTAAAGCCACGCTGCAACTTTAACCATCAAAAGTCAATACAGAGACAGGACCAGCAAAGCCGTGAAACTTAATTCAGCGAGTTTGTTCCTCGCTTAAGTGGTTTAAGAAACACGCCCGCCTCGGATCAGACATCTTTATTCAAACGCCTTCATGAATAACGCAAAGGGTTGAATATTACCCACAGGGGTTTCGTACGTAATGATAATACGTGTTACATGGGAACACGAGATAACTACGAGATTTTGTACGGGCCTCACTTTGTAACAATTCCTTTTTGATAATATTATATACGAGTGCCTACGTATAATATAAAACCTATTAAGAATAATATAAAAGAAAAATATTTTTTGCCATGATATAAAAAAATGATTCATTATTTCTTGAGTTATTAAAAGAAAGAAATGGCTTAGTATAGCATAGTTTTATAGTAGTTATAGTAATGGTTACTAAGAACTCGGCATGAAAAAACTAGACCATATGCGCAGATGAGATTATTTTAGTCTAAAGTAATAATAATCTGTGCTTTACGTAAATAATATTTAGTATTTAATAAATAAATAAATATTTAATATGTGTAGCCAACGTGCATAATTCCCTTACATCCATCCTTCGTAGAGTAAATGTTTGAGTGAAGTAAAGTGACTGTAGCTAACTCCGCGAAAGTTTCTCCCTTACATACAAGTCAGCTCTAAAGTAGTGGCGCACATAATCTAGACAACTTTATCACGAAAAGTGCACTTAAATTTCATGTGAAACCAATTTCATACGAATAGGAAACTTTACAACGTAGATATTCCTTAGCTGTGGATTTATATTAACAAGGACGTCACGATTTTTATCTCACATATCAAGACTAGAGAACCGCTATTGTTTTATTTCTGTATTTTTTTTTATCTTGTATTAAAAAATCGATAGATTTAACAGTACTAAGATTACATATAAACCCATAATTGTAATCATAGCTAACAATTATGTTTAGGATTGATGTGTATATGAACACATTTGTTTAGTCACATTCAATACTCAATCGATTCTGAAAACAAATTGAAGAGCTGTTCACGACTGTAAAAGTTTTCAAAACTCGATGATAGATCACAACTTCACTTTATTTTTGATACAGATTATTCAATTAAAAACTATAAAAATTTAGGTGTTAAGACAATCTCTCTCTCTGAAATATAAATATTACGCTACAGTATATTCAAAGCATTACATCGAAATAAGCTGTGGCAATCAGAATCATTGATTTTCCTTCAAAAATATAAATCTTCGCGATGCAAAAGGTGACTTGCGTAATAATATTTGTTGAGCAAAAGCAACATGCCTTTTCGTCTAGTGATTGATTAAGTAACCGTAAAAAATGAAAGACGTATACCTCGAATGCTTGAATCTTTCTCTCCCTAACACAATTAGGCTGAACAAACCTCTTCAGAGATATAAATAAAGGGAACATATCACCCTGTGTACCTTAGTACACGAATGTTTGCTTGCGGCCATGTTTTGATACGGAGATGTAGAGACAAACATTGACGTTTGCGCCGAGAGGCTTCATTCAAAACGCTCTCGGTTCTACTTGATAAACAAATGACAATAATATGGTTTAATTTGGCTTTTTTTCGATTTAACTTTTTTTATGTTTTGATATGTACATATTTAGTTTTATTTTGTTTATTAAACAGACAAAAATATTTTTTAAGTTCTTAATTTGATTACATTTGAATAACAAATATATCTATACATTTAAGGCAACAATAGTGGATTAGCCTGCTTTATTATTTAATTACTTCGTCACTTCATTTCGTTATTGATATTTCTGTTACTTTTACGCATAGAGATAAAAGTATATACAGAATTATTTATGTGTATGTATTTATTAAGTTTACATTGACTTTGTTTTGATTAAATGCATTATGTCTGACTTAATTTGTTGACTAATGCGAAATTATTTTTAGGTTAAGTACCTTTTTATAAGTTTCACATTCTCTATGAATTTATTTTAATAGTACACTATATGTTAATTATTTATTTATTAGTAGTAAAAGCATTTAAATAATAAATAGCACATCTAGTCTAGTCAAGCCTATGTTTGAACTAAGTTGCGGAATATTGTTCAGGGTAAAGTCAATATCAGAAATTACGCTTGAGCCAATATGCAAATGTATACCCGAACGATAACAAAAACTGTAATTTCCGGTTCCTCCCTGAATCTGAGATATGCTTCACCCGACCCTAAATTAACATATTAATAGTATTATATTATCTGTGATATTAGTACTATATACACTAGTATATTTATGTTTGGATCATAGACAAAATATTAATTCCTATACTCCTATTCCAACCGATTCCTATATAGTTGCTCATTGCAAGGTCATTCATTCATAATGTTTATAAGTTTCTACATTTCGTTAAAATTTTGAATAAAGAGAAAGATCAGATAATGAAAAGATACACTTACCTTATATTCTGTAAAAAAATCAATACTAAGAACGTGATTTAGAGGATTTGAATAGCCTGATATTCTTGAAACTGATGCAGTTTTACAAAGGCTTCATCATTTTTAAATAATACACCGGATGATAAATGTATTAAGTCTCATATTAACAATCAATAACATCTGGTTTTATAATCTTCCATAAAACATTCAATCTAAAAGTACCTCATCATTCGGTAAAACATTAAGCGCATTCCTACATGTTACCAAACAGTGTAACCATAGTTTCCATTTCGACCACTCCACATAAAAAGCTGGAAAGCAATTCAATCAGTTGGAACGCTGTTGAGATCCAGTTCAATCTAAAACGTTATTTCGCCTCCGCAATTGCCGTTAATGCGAAATATCTGTGGCTGGTTAGCAACGATTAGAATCTAACTCAATTTCAGGGGACGTGATCGAAATATTCGCGTTTTCTACTCCTATTGTCTGGGCTGATGGAATTTCTTGTGCTAGAGTTGTGGTTATAGAGATTTTATAAATTTATAATGGTCATCTTTGAGATATTAGTAATGTTCACGGGACTTACTAGTTAAATGACATTTAGATTCCTGTTAGAATTATGACTATGACTATGAACGGTAGAGTCATAGTTGTAAGACAACCAGTTTCACTCAATATATTTCGACATTCAATGAATGTACTATTACTATGCTTATATTGAATAAAAATCTTTTGACTTAGAATATCTAGGGCATATTCAATAAGTTTGAAATTGAAACAGATTGAAACTTAGCCTCTCCATTCGTTTCTAGTATCCATCTATACATCCATCTATTGGACTTAATGTTTTTGCGATTACAGTGTTTGCAATGTATGATTTGTTATGTTTATGCTGTGACCTCCTTGTTAACCCCTCATGCCACGTTCCTGACAGTCAATACCTACCATTTCCCCTTCAAAGGCATAACGATTCGCTACATACTGTTCGGTGCATCACAGTGCATACATTATCGCGCCACAAATTGCATATGAAAGTGAAAATTGCGAAGTCGTGCGTTTTCTCTCTCGATACACTGTATTGAAACGGTCAGAAGTATCTTCTGCCAATGGTTGCATAACTGGGAATTCTCACGACTTGGTATATGTTTGCTAAGCAAGGCTAAAGGTGATGATGCCTAAGGCTTAATTTATGTACACATGGAATTATTACCTAATTGTCTTCAACAGCTTCACAAGTCATTCAATTGAATGGGTGGCATTTTCGGTGACCAACTAAACTTTATCAAATTAAAAAAGTGTTGGACACACTATGTTACTTAATTGACGAAACTGTACACAATAAAATCAGTGTATTATATTATGTATACACACACACACACATATATATATATATATATAAACAAAAAACAAACGCATTCACGACCATTAACCCTTGCGGGGTAGTCAGAGGTTCAGGTGTCGATCTCCGCAATTGCGAAGGTAGTAAATTCTATGGACACCTCGAACCCGCGTGTTAACCAGATAGTCAGTACTCAATGTGACAGGTGGTCAGCCATGTTACCATTTGCAAGCACTAACTACTATCTGTTCGACGAACAGGTAGGTTTCCTAACGATGTTTTCCCTCACCGTATATAATTCGATGCATTTCGTAAATGTGTTTTTATTACGAAAATGTACATAGAAATTCATTAAAATTCATTTCTATTGGTACATGCTCAAGTGGGATTTGAACCCTGTACCCATTGATACAGAGCCAAGCCCCAAACAACTGAGCTACGTCGAATTACTGATAATATATATATATAAATGTCCCCTTAGGCTAGCAGTGTACTAACTACCATTACATTCCGATAGTTTTTTATCAATGATTTCAATACAGCAGCATATTTTATGCTCTTAAACAGATGTAACTCATTATTAACGAAGGTTATTTAGAGGTACCTAAGGAAGGAAACGTCTACGGAGCATTCTATAAGGCACCTGCACTTTCTAGACGTAATAGGTTAGCCATCGTGATTTTAATTTGCTTCATGGACACACCGTGAGAACTTTGCTATGAAAGTACTTCAGTTCATTTCACATTTGAACTGTGTTTCCTTATTTCTAAATATTATATTATGTTATAAAAATAATAATAATAATATATATAAATAGTTTAAAACAGTAAAACTACTGCAAAGGAAAACATCATGGGGCAACTAACCTGTTCCCCGAACAGGTAAAAGTTAGTGCTTGTAAATGGCGACATGGCTTACCACCTGTCACATTGAGTACTAACTGTCTGGTCAACACATGGGTTCAAGTTAGCCATAGAATTACTACCTTCGCGATTGCGGAGATGGATAACTGAACCTCTGACTACTCCACATGGGTCAATGGTCGTGAACGCGTTTGTCTTTTTTTTAAAACAGCTTAATTAAATGTGTCGTGTTACGCAAATATAATTTGTAACTACGAAAAAATATTTACGTATCATGGGATCGTGACTGAATAATTTTAACAACTTTATTAAATCCTCGCAAATGAAGAAATAAATTAT